>DWQL01000834.1:0-13218 GCA_018231265.1 Noctuana haematospila | reverse complement strand
CCCCCCAATATTCGCAGCGCATTAAAAAATTGTGCATTGTATTTCAGGTGTATGGTGGATCTCACACATACCCCGGTGAAGGCGTATATTTACTTAAATTCGACAATACTTACAGTTTATGGCGAAACAAAACTCTATACTATAAAGTATATTACACACAATAGTGACATCGTAAATAATATAACAAAGACATGACATTTTATAATGAAAAGAGAAAATATTATATTTTACACATTAAAATTTAAAGAAAAAAAAAAACAAGATTCACAATGAGTGGTTTAAAAATGTTCTCGACAAAAGAGTGCATTTTGCACTCATTTTACGTCGCGCGGACTATGAAAAATACCGAAGTGTTCCTTCAAAACGTGTAAAGCGTTACTGTTGATTAAATGCGCTTAGAAATGTGCTTTACGTCCATTGTTTTTAAGGTTCGACTTTGTGTTTTTACAATTAGGAAATATTATCTTTGAATTCTGAACTGTACCAAGGCTGTACTGAGGACAATTTGAAACATAATATTTGTATGGGACTGTGAATCTAGGTTTTTTAGTATATCATTGATTTTACAGATAATAAACTGGTGTTACACATTGTCATGATTTTGCCGCTGTGTAGTTTTAGTAGTGCTATATGAATTTAACTATTATTAATATATAATATTATAAAGTTTAAGATAACATTATAATGCTGTTTATTTATTAATATGTTCATAATGATAGTTTAAAATAATTATTAAAAAACATTGTTTAATTACAAAGTAATTCATATGGTTTTCTTTGACTATATCCAATTCTAGTTTCAAGCGAATTCTTATGAAGAAAATATTATGTATTATTGAATTGAACTAATCCTTTTATATAATTATTATAACATTATTTTGTATAATTCTTCTAAGGCTCAAAGTTACTTAATTCAATTTTATTTGTAACATGACTGATTAATTTTTTTTTCTTGTTGTGTTTAACTTATCTTTGATTGTCAATATCTCGTGATCTTTGGTTATGAGGTTCCTTCATTAAACTTCTTATTTTACTAGATTTTACCTACACATTTTTGTATTTCACGGAAATTAACTACTTTAGATCATATTGCTTGCAACCCTTTTTATGGCCGACTACTCGGCTCTCCTTGCAACCTCACAAGGTCGCTTAATTTTTGCTACTAGCAGCGGTCCTCTGTACCTACCGCGCCCCAGGTTACCTAACTTGTGAGAGCTGTTGTGATCTACACCACCACATGTATGCGCGTTTCATAGCCGTCATAGATACATATTAATCCTATATAAGTTCACATGCACAACATGCAATCTGCAATTTAATGTAATGCAATGTAAAGTAAAAAAAAGGACTAAACTATACTAAAAATACAAAACGTCCCATAAATATACGATTCAATAAAATTTTGTATTTATAAATGAATTGTGTACCAAATGTGTGTAAAATGCAAAATGACATTAAGAGACCACAATAGCTGTTTTATTTTTATAAAAAAAGTATTTTTAACTACAGCCTTGTACAAAATCCTGTATTCATTTTATTTAGTTGTTAATTTAGTTTAGTTTAGTAGTCAAAGTAAAACTACTTGCATTTAAACGTGGTATAGGTACAGGAACGCGAACCTAAAAAATACACATACACAAAAATAGACATTCAAAATATTTATTTAAAACAATAAAAATGTATTATAGATTTATCGAATGTTACATGTACTGAAGTAATTATAGAAAACTGAAAAATATTGTATTGTATATACATAGTTATTATACTGTAGTAAGTCGAGAATATTATATTATGTTGAATCCTATATTGGTTTATGGTTCTTAACTTTGGTGGGATATTGAAAAGTTACTGTAGGATATATTTTGTTAAAACTTAGTATTCAGTTGTCAGAATTTTTAAATATTTCTTTTAATTTAGCTCTTAATGAGAAAAATATTGGTACCTACACTATTTAAAAAAAAATTGTTTTGTGGTAATATGCAGTTCTTAACAAAGCCAATTCACACGGGGGACCCCTTTAGGGGGAATCATTCAAGCTTACGTGCATTATTATTATTATTTTTTTATGTTTACATTTACATGTAGACATTTCTGATTTGGCCCCTTTTTAATGTCTCGTTGTTTTTGCAATGTCGTTTTTGTCCTAAAAGTGCAAAGTTCTAAATACACCAACTTTTAACTACATAGTTGCAATAGGTATACAATTAATTACCTGCCCATTATTTACTATGTACCTGCCATGTCCAAGCTTATAGGTATCTATAGCTATAGTATAGGAGTAATATGGTGTGATATATACAGTAATTTTTCAATGTACATTGCAACTAGCAACTATGCAGGTCTATCAATAATAGCAATTAATACTGTTAATATGTACTTTTATGAATAATTTATATAAGAACGTGAGAGATCGTAAATATAATTATTTAAATATGTAATGAAGTTTTTTATATTTCATTTACCCACCTATAAATAAATTATAAGGAGGTAATTGGATGTGGTGTACCTTATTGACCCAAAGAAGATGACTAGAAATCGTTGGATTCAGAGTGCGCTAAACCGGATAAAGTGGCGAAGACCAAGGAAGGAACACCTTTGTGCAGCAGTCGATAGTCTTACGTCTATATACAATGTACTCTGTGATGGAGGCGTAGCACTGTCCTGTCATGTCATGGCTGAAGTTTCAAGCATATCTTTCCAAATTTTTAGATGAAATTAAGTTTATCTGCCATAATTTATTTACGACTACAATAATTAAATTGAATTGAAAGACCAGTCAAGTGGAATTTAGGATTTTCTCATAGTGTTAACAGTGTTAACACGCTTTTTTTTAACATAAATGATATTTTACGTTTAATAAGCTTCCTACCATATTTAAGTATCCCTAAGTAGCCTGTGGTCATATTTGACACATTATCATCTATGTTTTGACATAATGATATGACAGTATTGTGACACATGACAGTGTATGTTTTATTTTCATTTGGATGTAAACCTTTAAATTCTTCAAAATGTTACAGAGATTGCTTACTAAAACTTTAGATGTAAAAATATCTAGTCGACATATAAATTTACTTTTCAGAACTCCTATTCAATCGCTTTCATGTCACCAATGTGGATTTAGGTTATACTCTTGTAACAAAGTTATCGCATTACGAAATTATTACGAAAGAACTTTGTTCGGCGGAAATGATATTTTCTGTATTAAAACAAGGTATTACACTAGTCAAGTGGATGTTCAGAAGAAAAATCAAGCTGTTGAAAGTGTTGGAAGTAAGGCTACATTAGAGGCCACCAATAAAATCAACGTTAAATTAAAGCCTTCGGAGGTGAGACGGTTACTTAGCCTAGCAGAACCCGAAAAATGGACGTTAACTGGTAAGTGGTAAACTTATATCTTAGATCCTAGAAGTCTTACAAATATGATGGAATAAATTCTATGTTAAATTTTGAACTAAACACTTCAGGTGCAATTGGCTTCCTTATAATATCATCGAGTGTGACAATGGCAGTACCCTTCGCGTTAGGAAAAGTACTGGACATCATTTACGGCAGTACAAGCGACCTCGTTGCTGCCCATGAGAAGCTGGATTCGCTATGCTTAATGCTATGTGGAGTTTTTCTGATTGGTGGCTTGTGTAATTTTGGAAGGGTCTACCTGATGTCCGTGTCAGGTAAGAAAATAAAATAGTTATTTTGTACACTCATAGTCTACTAGGATTCTTTATATGATAGGGATCATATAGATATTATAATCATAAGTACTATTATTACATGTCTGAATATTTCATAGTATAAATATTTGCCCTACATTGTATCAATCAGCGTAATATTAGAACTAAATTTGAGCTATAGAATACTAATAACTAAATAAGCCTGTCTGTTTTTAGTGTTTTTACTTTACTAAGCACTAGAACATGCTTTGAAGAATGCTAAGTGTGCCACTTTAGTATGTAAAAGTCAAAGGAAAACAACATCACTATAAGATTATTGTAAAGTGTTATAAGACAACTACTATGTCAATACATTACTGATAAGAATTTAATTTACATACATATTATATTATCTATAAAAGTTCTTATCAATATAGGTGAACAGTTCTATTACGATACTACTAAGCAAATAGCTATTATTAAATGTTATAAGTGCCTGCATGAAATTAATGTATTAACGATCAATTGTTTTCGTTACATCTGCTGATTTTATTAATTAAATTTAAATTATTGTTATGCCTGTTATACTCGTACAACAAGCGGCTTTGTTCTTTGCTTTGTTTTTTAAATTTAGCTGTGCACTTTAAAATTTTTAAAATGTTTTAAATAAGATTTAAAAGATGACATTCATTTGTCCCTAGACTACAATGTTATAAAAATGTATGCTTCAAATGTATACACAACTACTCCAATTTTCTACCTCAATGACTCAGTTCATTTTGAACATTCAACTTTGTGACAGGTCAAAGAATGACGCAAGCTCTGCGACGGCAGGTATACTCCTCAATAATGAAGCAAGAGACTGCTTGGTTCAGCAAGACATCAACTGGAGAGCTGGTGAATAGGTTATCGGCTGACACACAGTTAGTTGGACGTAATCTGAGTCAGAATGTTAGTGATGGATTGAGGTCACTTGTAATGGTGGGAGCTGGCACTGGTATGATGGTAAATGTTTGAGTGTATTATTGATAAGATAACAACTAAATTTGATGATAGGTTACTTTCATGAGTTATTCTATTGCATGTGCTCATGTTGTTTTGCAGAATATTTTGCTGTCTGTAGAATTATATGTTTATGAAAACTTTTTTACTAGTATTTAAAAAAAAAGTCAAAGTTCAATTTTAATCTCCAAAGATTTTCAGCACCTGAAGTGTGAATTTCATGTTTAAAAAGAAAGATATGGATTATGGCGCCCAAATTTAATCTTAACGTAATTAAAATGTTGCTGTCATGACAAAGGCATAATGAGATATTTTATACCAAACTAAAACATTTAGCAACTTAATCATTACAAAGCAAAATAAATTAGAAGTTTCTATCAATTTATTGTCTATGTTATTACAAAGTAACTTACAACAAAGTACTGCAGTTTATTTCTATATCCATACTTTCAGTTTTACATGTCACCTTCCTTGGCACTTGTTGGTTTATGCGTAGTGCCACCTATATCAATATTGGCAGTTACGTATGGACGTTTTGTACGTAGCATCACACGGCAACTGCAGGATTCTTTGGCTGAAACTAGTGAGGTATATAATTGTATATTATTATACTATAAAATGTAACAAATGAAGAATTGATTACAAAGTAATGAAATAAAATTTGTAATTTTAATTAATATTACATGTTTATATTTTTTTACAGTTAGCTGAAGAGAAAATAGCAAATATAAAGACTGTTAAAGCGTTTAGCAAAGAAAGTAAGGAATGCGAGTCATATGCTCAGAGGATCGAAAACTTATTAAAGTTGGCCTACAAGGAGTCTCTGGCTGTCGGAAGTTTCTATGGTATGGTGAGTTGGATTCCATTATGACGATAAGCTATTTTAAATTCAATCGGATCCACACTTGATTAATAAGGTGCACTACGACCAAAATCATTGGTGAAATAAGTTTTTATTTTTAGCAATCTTTATGGTGTATAATGGTAATTGTTTAATGGAAAGTTATGCCAAAATATTGTTAACAATTGTGATTTTTTTTAGATTCAATAAACTATTTACCATAACTTGCTCTCTATATTATTACATCCTAAATGTATGATCTGGATGTAATGGACTTTTTTTTTAATTATTCTAATTCAGTGCCATCTAACTACACTGGCTTTTTACTGATAATATGTATATAATTTTAATTTCATTTCGTTTTACAGACTGGTCTTTCCGGCAATGCTATCATAATTCTAGTACTGTACTATGGTGGGGGGATGGTAGCAAGTGAAGAATTGACCGTTGGCAACTTAACATCATTCCTATTATATGCTGCTTATGTGGGTATCAGCATAGGCGGTCTGAGTAGTTTCTACACAGAGTTGAATAAGGGCATGGGTGCAGCTAGCCGGTTATGGCAGATTATAGATAGGGAGCCTACCATTCCAATTGCAGGTTAGTTTATCCTAAAATTAAGTTATGATTTATTTTTTAGTAAAAAACATACATTCATAGGTAACTGTATGGCTAATTCGCCATAATCTGAAGCGTGACCTCTGGACTATGGCCTACTTTACTCACGTCTAAACAGGATCCAAGCACTGGTCCATAATGGGTTGATGATAAAACATGGGAGATAAAATAGTTAGATGCATTTTATTATGTTTAAAAAAGTGCGTCACTTGATAAGAAAATTGATAAATCAGAAATTATTTAGTCTAGTTACTTTACTTATCACCACTTACAATAAATTATATAATAAAAATTAATAGTTTTAATATTAATTTCAGGTGGTCTGAGACCGAAAGAGAGGCCTCGAGGCGAGATAGTATTAGAAAATATATGTTACCGCTATGAGGGAGGTCCTCTTATCAACGGTTTAAATTTACATCTTCAGCCGGGCAAGTCTGTAGCTTTAGTTGGCAGATCAGGGTGTGGCAAGAGCACCATAGCTGCTCTTATCCTGAGGTTGTATGACCCAGACAGTGGTAGGATACTACTGGATGGAGTTGATATACGAATTTTGGATCCAGTTTGGCTCAGAAGTCATATTGGCTATGTTAGTCAGGTATGAATGCTGTTAGATTTATTTTTATTAGTTTTCTATAAAATTTACTGTTCATGTTACCTTTTTAGTAATGTAACTATAGATGAAAAGATAGACTTTATCATAATATTAATATACAAAAAATTAAAATTAAATAAACGGCATTGAGATAAATGCACAAAATGCGATAACCTGGCACTGAACAACAATAGTACACAACAACAGACAAAAATATAAATTGATATTTTATTTATCATTTTCATACACATATTGATTGCAACAGTAAAATATAAATAACTAAAGTGCATAATATATTACTAAGACTAAGAAGCTATCGAGAATTCATAAATTATAATGTTATTAGATGATTACCAATTGTATTTAGACATCTTGTTGACACAAGTGATGCATTGGATGTCTCATATTAATTTTCATGCGAGAATATTGTAATCTAATGTAAATTTCATTTGTTTTTTCAGGAACCTGTATTATTCACTGGTTCAATAAAGGATAATATTTTATATGGTGCATTGGATGACCAAGAACAAAATGAAAAGGTAAGTCCATAGTTCGTTTTATAAGTAGTCACTAGTCACGTGGTGCCCACGGAGTGTGTTAGTGTTGATGTTTTATTTTTTTTACAGTTTTGCAGTTTTATGTTATGTTATGTAAAATATAATTTATTAAACAATATGAATCAAATTGAATATGAATATTATGACTAATCGGGAAGTTTCCATTTAATAATTTGTATTGCTCATATAAAATGTATTAAGCATTTTGACAGCTCATTAAAAGTATCTCATTTGACTAGGTTGGAAATGTTTGTACTGTTTAGCCATCGCTTATCCTTTTGGTACAGGAGCCGTCGTGGCTGGTGGCGGCTCGTGCGGCCCAGCTGCAGGAGCTGGTGGACGGCAGCGGTGAGGGCTGGGCGCGGAACGTGGGAGCGGGGGGCTCGCAGCTCAGCGGGGGGCAGAAACAGCGGGTCGCCATCGCACGGGCTATTGTCAAGGTTCCTTATTTTATTTAGTCCTTTTATAAATTATAGTAAAACCCAGTTTTTACTATAATTTATTTTTGAGTGGAAACTTTAATGTACTCAATGACCTTACAATGGTGTTATAAAGTGACTTTTAATTTATATTTAAAACATTATGTATTATTCAACATTTGCACTCTTAATGAAGTTTCTTTTTAAACCTTGACTATTTAAAACGCTGTTGTTTTTGTATGTTTAAGTAATGCAACTCACTACTTAGATATGGTAAATTAAATGAGAATTAACAGAAATTATAATGAAATGTTTTATTTTTCAGAACCCGAAAATATTAATATTAGATGAGGCTACATCTGCACTAGATTCATACTCGGAATTTCTAGTGGACAAAGCATTGAAAGATATCAGCAAAGACCGAACAGTTTTAACAATAGCGCACAGACTAAGTACGATCCAGTCAGCTGATGAGGTCGCGGTGATAGGTGACGGTGTGATCGTCGAGAAGGGAACTTATAAGGACCTTATAGCGAAACCAAGTGGTTACTTTAAAGAACTGGTCACTCACCAGAACTTCGCCCCAATAGCCACAGATAAAAAAGAAACACAGAAAAGCTAATACATAGTTAAAATAATATTATTTATTGATAGAGCAATTTCTGGTTAAATATAAATTCAGAGTTATAATTATGATAATGTATCTTTTGTATTTATAATTATTTTTGTACCAAAATATTATTATATAACACTGAGGTTTTTACTAGAGGAAGTGGAATAATAAAACAACTTTGTATTTTTTATAATTGTAAATGAAATCCAAAATTGTACCCCATGGTTCATACTAGAGCAGGTCAAGGAGCAATCAGCATATTACTGCATCTTTTCTTTACTGAACATTTGAAACTCTTTCATAAATAATTCTTTTTAGGTTCTGAAAAGCAAAATAATCGAAATATTCGTTTTAGAATAAAAATTACGAAACTTATTCAGTAATAAACTGTACACAATAGTTTTTTTTTATAAATAAATGCTGTTTTGATTGTGTTGTTCTCGTTACATACTTATTCCAATATTGTATATTTAAATTGTTGTTTAATATTATTAATCATTACTAACTGGTTCTTCACGTATAATATGTGGTGCTTATTGATAGTTGCATTGTCTTTGTAACATAAATGTTAACACATATCGATAACTAGTTTTTGTACAACACTACCATTTGCGCCATTATATTAATATGTAATATATTCATAGGTTAAAAATATTATAGAGTGCTAATTTGTTGGCTGTTATCTGTTATTGTATAGAAAAGTGTAGTATGGGCATGACTTTGTTATAAGTATTTACTATTTATATATTGGTGTAATAAAATTGTTTATTGGTAATTGGGAACATGTTTTGGTTATATGAGCTTATAGAAAATTTTATTCAGTTATCGCCGCCAACTATCATTTGTTTTTTTTTCATCTGCGGAATTAATTTCGTGATGTTTATGTTGGATCGATAGTATCGAAACCTAATTACATAGAATATTTTATATTGGTTGGTTATTGAAATATTGGCATTGGTGGTTTTAAACTGTATTTGTTACAAAAATAATCTACCACATTAACAAAAGTTGAGAAAAAAATAATTACTTAAATCAACTGTCAGTAATAGAATAATTTTTTTATTAAGTAACAGATAACAAAGGGCATAGTTAAACATATATAAATTTAAGTGTAAATGTGTGCAGATGTTGACTGGAATATGTAAATAAAAAAAATGTGACAATAAACAATGAATAAAGCGTTATTCCCAACCTAACCTAACATTGCATTGTTTGTTATCTGACTACTCAATTCAATTTAACAATGATAAAATTGACAAAGGACACATTTGAATAAAATTTAGGTACATAATAATTACCTATCTATACTAAGATTATTTTAAATAATATGTACATGGCTTAAATAATATAATTAATAATATAATAATAATTCTTTTAATGTTATGTTTATAAGATTGGAACAATCTTCTACATGAAAGTATATATTTATATGTTTAATTATATATTTATGGGTATTTAAATAAAATGTGACGAAGTTATATATATATATATATATATATATCTGTGTGTACTCATTGAGTACAAATAACCACAAGGCTTACAAATTTCATGTTAATTAAATAATGTAATATCTTGTTAGTAAGTATTTATATAAATAAAAAATGAACAATTTTTTAAATAGTATTTTATGATATTGATACTATAATGTATTTAAAATGGGTGTTGTATCTAAATTGTTCCATAAAATTACAATAAGACAATATTAAATTACGCTGTAGCGATGGGTAAGGGTGTACTGTAACTTATTATCAAGAAATAAATGTTTGTTGTTATTTTAAAGAAGCTTTCGTTTAACTTACATTCATTTTTCTGTTTTCCGTGTTGTTGGATTCAAATTTAAAACATGATAAAATAAAAATCAAAAATATTTTATTGTTATTAATATTTAATGATAAAATGTTAATCCTTACAAATCAGCTTTTGTTAAGCTGTCCAAAGTTCATTACTTCTAAGTACAATGTATTAAAATACGCGTGGAAAGATATGAAAATTACATTTTAATATGTACAATAATATCGCTAGGTGCATTGACTTACTATAAAAAGATAGCAATTTAATTATTTTATAAATTAACTTTGATGTCTCCGAGCACTAAATACATATAGTACAAATCATTTGAAGTCTAATTTATGGGTTCTATCACAACCGGGCACCACATCGTTAATCCGTTATTATAATAAAAATAGTTAACTTCACTGAAAATGAGGAATTCTATAGGTATTGCTTATTATCTATCTTTGTTAAACAGAACATCAGAAACTAAAGTAAAGAAATGGAAAAATTTGTTTAAGACAACAGCAAAATAATAATGAGGAAGTTAATAAATCTGTTATAATAAACTTGTGTATTTATATATACATTGTCATCAGCAACACTTAACGCAGCGATGTTTTTTGACAATTTTTTGGAAACTTTAGATGCAGTTGATGTGTTTGTAATATCCTGCTTGTCTGTATGAGCTCGAAGTGGACCTTGCCCTGTGACGGTTGCGGCAACCGCGCCAAAACATAGCAGTAGATGCGACTGCGCACATTTACGTGCTATCGTTTAGCGGGAAAACATTGTGAACGGAAATATGTCTCATTTGAAAATTTTGCGCGGGAACTTTGCGCGGCAAATCGTAAACAATTTGTACCCTCGTGTAAAAAATTGCAAAAGGCCCAAATTTAACCAATTGCTATGCCTCAGCCGAGGTCTAGCAATAAAAACTGTACCAGTGCTTGAGAACAATGTCTTAAATTCGCCGTGGGGTGAAATAGAAATCGGAAAAGAAACTTTAACTGAATATATTTTTAAGGATCTGGAGTTATGGGCTGACAGTCCCAGTTTGGTAAGTTGATAATGCTACAGACATTTACTATCACTATTTTATCTATTCTATCACAAAATAATTTAAAGTGCACTAATATAATTTATAAATATTATGCTTTTTTTAAGATAATAATAAATTAATATAGATAAAAAATAGCTAAGCGCACTATCAATAAACATTATTGGTTATCTCCATGACATTACCTGTTTCAAGATATACAATACAATGTTTGTTTATTACTAATTAATATTTTATTTATTCTATTCTTATATCTATACCTAGTTACGTACTTACAAACCATATTGTATCGATATTTTTCATTAACGGTGATAAGTCAGGTTCGACCTGCTTTATAAAAAAGTAATTAAGTATCACTGAGATATTTAATTCAAAACATAATGAGTAGGTTAGGATGGTGGGTAGAAATTAGCGAATGCAACGCAGTCACGTTGTGCAAGAACCTAGAATCAATTTAAATAGTTACTTTGTGTTCTTTCAACAATTGATGCTTCTCTGCAAGTCCGAAGTCCATTGATACTCTAAGCGTACCTACACACATAGACACAGCCGATATAATTAGATAAGATAGATACAAATAGCCGGACGAAGGTTGAGGTTGCCTAAAGAGACGTTTTGGCACCAGAGTATTAAAACATCGCTTCAGTAAACACGGATTAAACAATAAGCATACAAACATAGTAATTTATTGTATGTGAAATTGATAAAACGTTAAATATTTTTATTGTTGGTTAATGTGAAAAATTAATATGAGATGAGGTCTTGAAATTAATTGTGTAATTAAACAATAAGCCCTAATAGGTATCTACTATTTCTATTCATAGTCGCCTATCAAATTTATTTTTTCGAGTAGGTAAATAGGTAAAGGTTTTTCCTACGCACATCACTAGGTAGGTGGGTATTTTTAAAAGGTTTACACCGTCCTTGCGTTTTCAGAGCCACCTATTCAATCATATTTAGATAACGTTACAGTGTTTGTTTATATTTGTTGCTTCATACAGTACATAAAATACATGAGTGTGGTATGTTATCTGGTGTTCCAAATTTTATTTGATCGACGTTGACCTTACTCATATATCTGGTCTATCTGTGTCTTAACACTTTGGGAACTTAAGTTGTTTCGACTCTACAACATTTGAGAATTGAAATACCTACCGTCAGGGTTTCTCAAAATGGGGACGCGAACCCCTAGGGGTTCACCGTTCGGCGGTAGGGGGTTCGCGACAAGATTTACGTAATGGTGGCTCGACAGGATATTAGGATAGGATAGTATATTTGGGTTAGATTTTGCGTAGGAATTAGATAGCTAAGGGTTTCTATGCCATCTGGAAATTTTTACAGGGGTTTGTGGAGTCAAAAGTTTTAGAAACCTTGATTTAGATAATTTAATGTAGGTAGGTACATAAGGGTAGGTAGGGATCTGTTTATTTTATCTTTCACAATTTTATAACGAATTATGATTTTCCTTCTTGTTTTTACAACAGAATTAGTGAATAGTGATGGATAGACTTACCTCCGGTGTTTATCCGCCTTATTATGATCCGATTTCTATTTATAGCCTTGAATTTTAATTTCGAATGATTCTTGCTGTCTGAAAATCAATATTATTCAATGTAAGGAAAAGTCTAAGAACAAATATTTTTTTATACTTTAAAGGTGGTGTCTTCGGATATAACATAACATGCACATTATATTTTTTGCTGCTATCTCGCTTTTGGCTTTAAGTAGGTATTCCTAATTTTTATACACACGACTTATGTACCTATAGGTAATTTGGATTGGACTCTTCGCCCCATATTTCGAAGAGGGCAAATATCTGGTCAGCTGCGCCGATGGACTTGTGCCAAATAATGTAGTTTATCTATAACTTACGTTTGTTTGTTTTCCGATATTACACATATTATATAGTGATCTTTGGTTTGTTTGCTTCGTGATATATCGCTGGAATTGCGCATAACAAATATTCTATATAAATTCTGTTACTGAATGACCACAACGAGGCTCACTAAATCTGTCCCTCGGAGGCTCTGATCACTTCTATTGTGAATGAATAACTGAGTAGGTACTAGGTACCTTCTATGAAATGATGATGCC
>DWQL01000833.1:0-13232 GCA_018231265.1 Noctuana haematospila | reverse complement strand
TGTGAATAGAAATACGTCGGTCTTATCGGCAGATGCGGCAAATTTTTGCCTATTTTATCATATAAAAAAGTCAATTTCGGGATTTTTCGAAATAATACAGTGTAGTAATGGGTGTGCGTTATGATACTTATCAATTAATTAAAGATAAGCAGACTACCTTCATTTACAATATGTGTTTTGAACGCAAACGTTTCATCATCTAAAACTTTCACTCGCGAGTTACCCGCATCCAACACGTATATTTCTCGACGTTTAGGACACCTGAAAAATAATTTCATCTATTATTTGTTCTTCCTGTTATACTTGTTATTCTTCAAATACTATTTCTACCACTATTGGTATTAATGGTACCACATTTAGTACCACTGTTAGAGTTACTTACGGTACCACCAATAGTTATATAAGTATTGCTTACCTAGCAAGCGCAACCGGTTGGCTGAGCTGCTCCTTGCCGGTACCACGCGAGCCCCACACGCGTAAGGGCGCCGCTACAGGGGCTACTTGGGCCCGAAGAGGGGAATCCCGAACCCCCCGGGAGAATACCAACACCCGCACACATAAAGCGCCTGCGCTCCATGGTCTCATTGTGATCCTGGAAATAAGTAATATACAAGTTCTCGATATGTACAAAATATATATTTGGCCTCATAATTTTTCAAACTGAAAAAATTTATATAAACAATTTTAGAGATAGTAGAACATGTATAATTGAATTTCGAATTTGTATACTTAAGTCAATAAAGAAACATCAACCGAGGATGTAGTCTTATTGATGTCATCTCTGTGACCATAGACATCTCCGACAGTACCGCTGTACTATTTAAGGACACTGAGGTGCTTTTTAGATCTAATATTTGAAGTGTTCTTCTTCACATATTTAAAGTGTTATTTATAAGAATATACTCACCTATACAGACCGGTATCCAAGTCAGCAACAGTGCAAGGCAGAGGTGCATCGTCGAGGGTTGCAGCGGCCGATACGGGATCCCCACCAGTGCTACGCGCCTCGCCGTGGTAGTCCACCGTCCGGAGTACCACTACCACTTCTAGTCCACACACGCACAGCGATTCTGGAATTGGAATTCACTATCATTCATACTCATTATTTTTTTTTATTTTTTAAAGTCATATTTTCTTATTCGTAGTATATTGCTCAATAAGGTCAAAATAAGAAACAGCGGACATAGGCACTAGGTGTTCTTAAAACTATATTTCACAGAAATTTTTTATCGACATTAAATATGTTAGCTTTGTTTTGTATTAGATGCAGTCAAAAGAATTAACTGAGATTTACGCTTGAACCAGAAAAAAACAATTCAAATCGATTATTAATATTATACATTTAAATATAACTTTAATTACAAGTTGCTACAAGTAACAGAGAGAGCATTTCATCATTATATTATTGACAATGTGTAGCAGAAAAAGTATTTACTTCATACAATAATAAATACAGTCCTTACCCAGTTGCAAAGTACACAGCCCTGGAAATGTAGTACTAGTCCGAACTCTGCCTAGTTGCGCTAACGATTCAGCAAATCGTTGTTGAGCGTCGTTGTGAGCGAAATCGACCGCTAGGAAGGCGTTTTCTCTCGGCTCCGCTAAGGCAGCTGCATCGCCGAGTCTAGCGCCTAACGCTGCAGCTCGACTGCTCACCTCGCGAACTTCAACTTGCTGCTGGAGACCAGAGCATTCTGCTTCTACCTGTAAACAAAATATATGCAAGTTTGACAAGTACTCTTGTTAACATCGAAGCAATTCTAATTCGGATTAATTAAGATGCGATGCCATGGCTGTCTGTTATTGAATTTACCATGAAATTATGAAGATTAAGAGCGCTTATACGGAACACAGGACTGCATCGCAGTACTAGCTAGCTATTTTAATGGTGATACTAAAGTGATGAGTCAACAGTCGTTTGACATTTGTATGCTTATTAAATATCTCATGCTTCATGATTGAATTGTTACATAGTGTGTCCAATGTTACAAATCAGCCAGTAGTGTTTATGACATTTAACTATTGAGTTAAGAGAATGAAGTATAGTTTCCTTAATATTTTGTTTTTTTACCTAATTATCTGTGAGATAAGTACAGACTAAATAAAGAATATATATAGCATGCTTTTAATCTGTATATTACAAGAACTTATGTGATTTGGAAAAACAATGCAGAGCAGTCTTCATTACCTTAGCTTTCTCAGCATCGATCAACTTCAACTGCTCCTCAAGTAACTTTCGTTTATGAGTTGCAGCGGCCGCTGCCGCAGACTTCAGTTCGCTATGTCGCTTATCTAACGCAGCTCGGAGTTCGTTGAAATGTCTGTCTATCGCTTCATCTGCAGCCGTCGCAGCCGCTTCTAATCTCCGCAGCTCGCTAGCCACCGCTTCCCTTGCAGATCCGAGCTTACTGAGGCACTCATTCGCTCTGTATAATAGTATTTCAGACATCCTTTTCAAAGCTATGGAGAAAGGTACAACTGTATGATCGCAGGGGGTGTCACTATGGGGCCCATCCGCGCAGTGCCTACAGAATACGCAATCGCACGTTTCACAAAACAGTAATTCTCTGCCTGGATGAGAACTGCACTGGGGTATGACCTCCCTACGCTGTCTGGCCATTAAGTCTAGTAGTTGGTTCACGAGAAAGGATGGTGGGAGCGCTGGGACCCCGCCTCGTGGTATAGTGATGAGTTCACGGCAGATGGGGCATCTGAAACTTCCTGCGTCTCTGGTCTGCGAAGCAGCTATCCGCGTGAGGCAATGTAGACAGACTGTATGGGAACATGGCAACAGCTTTGGGGTATGTTCGCCTCCATCATAAGTGCCTGTAAATAAATAATTCATGTTTAATATTAATTATAATTATTTTATATGAGTACAATATAGTTGAGATATTGATAAGGAAAAGAAACCCGTTTTTTTTTAGGTTACGAGACGTTTTTAAGCATATCACACAGTTACAAGGATAATCTTGTGCAGTTATGTGTTTACAACAAAATAAATAAGTAATTAATACAGTGTACTAACATAGACATGTGCCGCAGGTGAGGAAGCTCTCGTTAAAGTCCTCATAGTTGATGGAGACGGTCTCGACGAGCGTGGAGCTCATGCTCGCCATGCCGACACCCAGCCGTGAACTGTGACAGTAATGCAACATAAACATCAAAATATTAATGTTCAACGGAAATGTGAATACCTAAATGGTTGTGCTACTTGATAATAAAAGGAAAACAATATAGCTCATGCAGCAACACATAATATCATGTTCCAATGTGCTGTTTATAGTCAAATAGTTTCAGTACACACTTAATGATCTATAAGGCAATAATAGAAACCTATTACAATTTATGGCTTAGGTTTTGCTTATAATTGTGTAATACGATGATAGCTGCATTTATTACATTATGCTGTTGTATTTACATAGGCTCAATCTCTCATTCGAATATATTACACCCGCACCTAGATCTAAAACCTTACTAACTACAGTAGTAAGGAAGTGATGTGATATAACCCTGATGCTCTGTTGTAGGGTAAAATAAGTGGTGATTGTACATAATTGTGTTAGGGAATAGCTATTACACGAAAAAGTACATAAAATATGTCATAGTTGTGAGTCACAGCTTATAGGGAAGTAGTTTTAACTGGGTTTGTGTAATTTTAACCTGATTTTGGTACTTGTTTTTTATTTACAACATACCTAAAATAATTAGTAATTTGTGTATTGTGTTTAGATGTAAATTTAGTTTGACTGAAACATTCTAAATAAATATAAGTGATTGGAATGAACTTAGCTCTAGCTTTAAAGTTGTAATAAGATAAACAACAACTTTACATTGTATTACTGGTTTATCTTAAATCTTTAAAGATTGATTTATTACAATATTAATATTATTGGATTAAAGTGACTTAATAATATCAGTGAAGCAAATTCTTGTACAGTAATTCAGTAATACAGTAAAAATGGTTAGTTACATTATACAGATGTCCGTGCAAATGCTATCAATTAATATAGACCGTTTTCAGCCAGTTAATGTGATGAAACAATACGAGCTTGCTCATTTGTGAGTCACCAATCATAGCAGATTGTTCTTGATTTAATGTTTTGCTTTCAATTGAAGTCCAAAATTATTTTTATTGCTTCTCGTACATTTCATATTTAATGTATCTTAGTCTGCTAATATGAATTACAAACTGTCTTTATAATATATTTAAAACAAAAAGGCAATTATTTTTAAATAGATAACTTTTGTATTTTCATATTATTAATTTAGTGACAATTTTATCATTATTAAAATTAAATGAACGATGCAAATATCAATGTACCTACATCTACTATACTAATAGTTTCCTAGTACCTATTATGCATATATGTAGTTCTAAGAAAAAAATGGTAAAGACAATGATATATTTAATGTAACCAAAATACTATGTTGTAACGCAACTTTAGTGGTAATAGACGAAAACATAAAAGCAATCAGTGATTACAAAATATTAAGGGGCTTTCTTCTTTGTTGTCTACTACAAGATATATACATTTCTACGGAGTTTCTTACCCAGAAATAAGCCTGGTAATGGAATAAAATATACTTTATATACTGGAGAAATAATGTGACCACAGAATTTTTAAAATAAAATTTCATGCTACGTAATTGGTGCAAAAGATATTATATTATAATAGATTACAATAGGCATATAATACTTACAGAAAGGAGCAACAATACATGGACGAAAGCTCCGAGAATAACTCCAGGTACACTTGTGTTACTTATTCATACTAAGCACGTTCGCTCGCTTAAAATTACTATACTATTTTATAAACTCCGTTGAACATTATTGTGAGTGACTACACACATCTTCAGAAAATCTTAACACCGCAAACGTATACGCTACTTCTAATTTGCGTGAAATAACCACACAGGCACTGCTTTTCATATACTTAAAGTTATTAAAATAGACTGGCCAATTTACAAAACAATACAAAGCGAAATGCTCTTTCGTAATCGATCGATAAAAGGAAAACTATGATCGTGACAAAGAAATTGTATTTACAACTATACTTATTTAAATTAAAACGAGAAATAATTTATTCTATCACTGAGCTTGACAAATAAGTTAAAGCTCCATTTTCAGTTAAGTATTCGTGATTTTAGATAGGTAGTTTTGTTTCCAAATATTTATCAAACTATTTTTATGTCAAGTCAAGTCAACCATTTATTTAACTTCACATAAACGTCAACTGTCATTTCAATTTCAAAATTCTTGTAACTCTAAATACAGAGTAAATATGCATTATTAGCATAGAGTGCATTTGTATAATACTTCCTTTTGATTATATTATTGATATAGATAGACTGTCATCTAAATAATTCATGTATGTATACGCAATTTAATAATATTAAATTTCGTTTGCGATTTTGTCTTTATTTTAGGCTATACAATGTTGTTGTAAACAAAATTCGCAAATAATGTATATTCAGAGTCAGATTCAATTCAGACAAGTCAAGGTCAAATAAATTTATCTTTGCCCAATCTTTTTTGTAGAATGATAAAATTCTCTACATTGACATTGTGCTTGCAATTTCAATACAGTATAGTAATTTGAATAAGAAGGAATTATAAGATAAAAACAATGAATACAGTCATTAATCATTATGTTTCGTCTAAATTTTTTAAACAATTTCTAAATGTTCAACGGTAAGTTTTCTGAAGACTAGATAGAATTAATAACAAAATTAAGCAACGTACTTCATAATTTCCATCTTGTATAGGTAGTTAAACGTATTTTGCTGAGTCTTTGCAACGCCAGTTTCAACTGTAGACTAATACTAATAATACAGCAGTGCTAAGGCTAGCATTAAAAATTTAAAAAAAAATTTATTTAATCTCTCCGTTCCGATATTCAAGTAGATCATTATTATGATCATATTTGTTTTATATTAAGATACTTACCACTTGGTACGAGAAGCAAGATAATCGGTCCTCCGTCCCTGCCCCGGCGGTGTGTGAACATAACTTAAAAGCTCGTACTTCCGGTTTCTGGTCGGTAGTTTTTTGTTTCATTATTGTACATAATGGCGCGAACTTAATAGAGTTCGCGCCCTTGGAAGAGGGCGCTACGCGAAGTGCGAACTACGAACATTGTATTGAAACTAAGTTACATGCAAGGTGTTACACCTCTTAGGCTTTTATAAAATAAATGCAATATCAAACTTTTGGAAAGTATTCTTAGTTAACTTATTTTTGTAGCTAAGCTCAGAAAGTAGGTAGGTACAATTTATTTAAATAGTTTGGCAATTTTTTGTTTTTATGTAATTGATTTATGCTGGGACGGAACAGTTTACGACCTTCATTCAACAGAATATACTAATAATGACTTATCAATTCTAAACTCATAACAATTATTTAAAATCAATGTGTCTGTTAAATTGATTGAGTTAATACGTACTTATTTTTAGACGTAAAAATGGTTTATTATTTTCGACGCAACCAGAATCGTTAAAGAAATTTCCAAGATCGTTTGAATCAATGCCAGGCTTAACGAAATTGCCATTAATTGGTCCACTGCATCACTTCTTACCTGTTATAGGTCAGTAATTACATTTTAAATACGGTGTTATATCCTCAACGCATATTAAAATACTGTCTAATTTTCTCTCTAGGTACCATCGGCCCAAAGGCCAATATGTACGAATTATCTAAAATTCTTTATGAACGATACGGAAATGTTGTTAAGTTGGAAGGAATTTTTGCAAGGGCCACCATGGTTTTTTTGTTCGAACCCGAAGATTATGACCAGGTACCTATTCAATAATGAATCACCGTATGCCTTATATTATGAAATCGCTGGTAAAACGGTTAACTCCCGCATGATGTTTGCTTTAGGTTTATAGATCTGAGGATATTCTTCCATCGAGGCCAGGTTTCGACACTCTCGTGTACTATAGAACAGAGATGAGGAAGTCCATCTACGGAGATGTGCAGGGATTAACTAGTGCGTAAGTTGGGGAAATACATACTCTTATTTAATTTATTATCTTTTAATTATGATCATCAAACAAGCATGCAGTAGGCCAACTATTCTCAGGCCACCCATTCCCCTTGTATTCATAGTTTATAAGTTTACGAAAACCGAAATTAGATTTCGAGTTTCTCCTTACATCGACTAGTAGCGCCCCTAGCGAATACGACAAGAACTAAAAGTACGAATTGCTCGTTTTTTTCTTATTGAATTACAGACAAGGATTGCAGTGGAGAGATTTTCGTACAAAGGTAAATCCAGCTTTGCTAAAACCAAAGTTGGTTAAGTTATACGAACCAGCACTTGATGAAATTGCTCAGGAAATGGTGACAAGGTACTTACTAATTATGTAAGGTTTTGATAATGTTAAGTTACTAGTGGTAACTTTGTTACAAGATCTTATAGAATATTATAATTATCTATTAATTTTATTACACAGTAAAGGAAAAATTCGCCAAGAAACCTCTCACGAAGACAAATAAAATACAAGGGATGAGTTCATAATAATTATGACGATGTGGTACCGCCTATACCGATTTAACAAAATAAATATTAAATTATTTGAATATATTTTATAAAGATAATTTTTATAAAGTTTAGACAAACTACTTGGCTTGCTTATAATTTATTTTTTGTATTTTAGACTTATCAAATTAAAGGATAATGGTGACTACCTCCAAAAGAATTTCGAGTTAGAAATGACGAAATTGTCATTGGAGTCTGTAGCCTTGATTAGTTTAGGAACAAGGTTAGGTTGTCTTGAAGATAACCTTACTTCAGACCATCCAGGGATCCAGCTAATGGCTTGTTCCAAAAATACTATCGATCTTGCGTTTAAGATGGAACTTTCACCGAGTATTTGGAAATATGTTTCTACGCCTAATTTCAAAAAGATTGTGAAAACATTAGATTTGCAGTGGGAGTAAGTAATAGATTGTAAGATTTCAACACAATATAGTGATTCAATATAGACACTCACTTTATTTTGTATTTTAATTATACTCCAGAATAAGTTGTAAATTCATTGAGGACGCTCAAAAGAAAATTAATCAGCGTGGATATGATATTCCCGAAGAAGACAAAAGTATCATAGAGAAACTACTAGCAATTGATGAAAAAGTTGCCGTGATGATGGCAAATGAAATGATGTTTGCAGGGATCGACACTGTGAGTAAACAGTTAAATACAGTGGTAAAAGATATTATGGTTCCATATAAGTAAATAAGTAATTGATTTTATAAGAGATTGAAATTGAATTATTGTAAGCTTATTTTAGGTGGCGTTTAGCATAACCGGCCTATTATACAATCTGGCCATAAACCAACCAGTGCAAGACAAATTACGAGAAGAAATAACGTCGGCTGAAAACAATAAAAGATATCTAAAGGCTTGTCTGAAAGAGTCGCTAAGAATGTATCCAGTCATACAGGCTAACTTGCGGCGTACCACTAAGGAACACATCGTGTCTAACTACATAATACCAGAAGGGGTAAGAAATTTAAAAACGTATTTTTTTTAAATATAATAATACTAGTTTCTGACCGGGTTCCGATCACACACGTATTTTCTGTTTTTAATAATAATTTTGTTTGCTTTAAAAACCCTAAAAATTAAAAAGTAGATATATTTTAAAAAACGCAATCTAAGACTTTTAAATTAAGTTAAAAATACTACTTAGTAATTTAAAAAAAATGGTACCTGTGTATAATTAATAATTATGTATTAATTAGTTTTTATTTTCAGGTCGATGTAATAGCGCCAAACGAGTTTCTGTCAATGTCAGAAAAATATTATCCCCGTCCGACTGAGTTTATACCAGAAAGGTGGATTGTGGAAAAAACTGATCCATTGTACTATGGGAACGCACACCCCATGGTAACATTACCATTTGGATTTGGCATCCGAATGTGCATTGGGAGGAGAATCGCTGAACTGGAAATCGAGACGTTTATAAAAAGGTTTCTGACAGATATAAAAGTAACCTGGGATGGTCCACCAATTAAGACAGTCACCAAAATCATGAACTCGTTTGCGAAACCATATTATTTTAAATTCGAATCGATTAAATAAGAATAATCTACCTACCATTTCAGTTTTAATTATTCAAATTTAAAAATAATAATTTTAATTATTTCAATAAAATACATTGTGGTCTTCAAAGATTAAAATCTTTGGCGGTCTTCACAATTTTGATATGTCCATAAGTCCAGACTTGATTTCACATAATTCTTAGTATGCAACACCTGTTTATACAAAATCTGTAGCAACACCGATATCAGTGCGACTGTTGAAAAAATTGGGCAGTAGATATTATCTTAGTCCTTATCATTTGCGCTAAGGATACAAAATGTATAAAATCAAATGAAATTAATTTGTCGTACTAAATCATTATTGCAGTGACATTATTTGTCACTTAATTAGGTCAAAACTACTCTAGGCGCACTGTTCACCGCCGATGGTAATATCACTTGTTTTAATATACTTTCTTTACTGCTTACATGCACATATGTCTTCAATCACGGAGCGCTGTTATTTTTATGAAATCAAATTTTTAAATTACTGTAATATTACTATATTTCAATAAGTTTTATTTACACAATGATGAGTTGTGATATTTTGTCATGTACTTGTTTGATTTGGCTTCCTGTATTTCCCTTGTATCCAAATTCTGTACATTGTCAGCATTTTTCCTCTGTTCACTTGCAGTCTTCTGTCTATCAAATTCTGTTCTTCTATAAACCCAGAAGCTTTAAACATGTCCGCTATTTCTTGTTGGGTAAAAAAGTATACCAAAGTGTTATCTCCGCGTGCGTAGAAATTATCTGTCACACATCTTCCTTTCTTGAACCTCAGTTGTGCCAAGTCATATCTGCCATAGTCACGGAATACAACTAAACCTCCAGGTTTTAAATATTTGTACATATTCTTGATAACAGTTTGCATTCTGAAATGTAAAGTAAGATTCATAAAGCAGTATTGATACTTTTATATTGAGTCACATAAAAATCTATAAATTTTTTATAAGTACAAATAGCTTATGAGGGTGAATCAAATTTCACAGACTAATTGAATTAAACAAAACATGGCCGAAATTGTGTGTGAGGTGAAACAGACAATGATGTGTTATTTAAATATTTCTTCAGTCATGTTTTAAATTACTACTGTAAAATGACATTGAATAGTGGAAATTTAGCTTTGTATTTCACTTTCTTCTTCCCAGTTTCTTTAGGAATGCTCATCAAGTTATTTATGTCAATTAGATGCCAATGTAAAACTAATACTCACTTTGTAGGGTCGATAGCAGACAGTACAAATATAAGCACAATTATATCCAGTGTATTCTCTTCAAATGGAACTTTCCACTCGGAATCTGTTGCATCCAAAACAAAAACTTCACACCTCTTGGTGTCATACAGTTCACTCTCCTTTATAATATCAATAGCTTTTGAAGAAAAGTCACATCCATATATAAATAAGTTTGGGTCATTACTGTATTGCAGAATAGGGAAAATAGTGTTGCCAACACCACAACCAATTTCGAATATGAAACGTTTTGAATCTGATGTTGATAGAGAATCTTTATTTTCTTTGCTATCCCTGTTTTTACCTATTTGAAATTCACAATTATTATCCTTATTGATACTTTTTTCTGTTTTGATATTTTCATCATTTGGGAATATTCTGACAGGGGCTGAGGTGTTTTCAGGTGCGAGTTCAGGAAATTCTGTAAATAACCAGTGACGATCTTTGAAGAATCTGTAAATTAAAAACTTAATAAATTTAGTACAACCCATGCATGTAGTTTCATAGATAAAGAGAATATGAAGTTGATGATACAAACAACATAATTCTGTTTAATATTGATGTAAATGTCTAAAGTCAATGTTTAAATGATATGAAAGAAAGCATTTTTTTAATATAGAGTGTGTTTAATATAGAGGATCAACACAATATTTACCTATTTGTATGGATATTGTAAAATGCATCCCAATGTTTATCAGCATTTTCTTCTAGATCTTTTAGTCTTTCATCAGAAAATGTAACTATACTATTCTGTTTGATTTTCTCTTCAGCAGCTTTTTCTTGTTCTTCATCCCATACAACATTATCCCTGTAAACCAAGTTCTGTAATTATTTAAATATTAAAAACTCTATAGGTATAAATGTTAATCAGTATTATATAAATCTAGCATAGGTATTTGTCAGAAGTAGCTAATGATACAAGTATGCCGACCTAACCAAATGATTTAATGTTGAGTTCATCTACAATTAATCTTATTAGGTACCATGGTATTAAATGATAATAAAATAATAAACAATACTTTGTATTGTATTATTATTACATAATTAAACACATTATAATGATTTTAACGTCTCTTCAAATTGTGGGCCTGAAATTTAGACCGTTATATTAAGTAAAACATGGAATAATATATGCAATTATTTTTATCCATAGAGATGAAGTTGCATGCAGAATTAGTAATAATATAAAAGTTAAACTTTCCTCAGTCTCCCATTTTATATTTCAATTATTAATCAAATACGTATAATTATAATAAGTGTCTCCTTATTGGGCAATAAAGCATTACAACATTTTTACTTAAATGTTGCACTTAAAACTATAGAAGATAAATACAATATAATTTTTAAACTGAACATGATAATAATAGAAATTATTAGTAACTAAGAATAGAGTTAAAACTTATTTAAAATAATATGTACCAAGCATTAAAAAGATACAGTTGCTTTTTATTAGTTAGGTACCGCGATCCACCAGGAGGCTTTTTTCTGTGCCTTGTTTTCTCTAAGTCTATTAACTTAACTATTTTCTCATCAACGCTTTTAACACTTTTTAGTCTTAAAAATATGGAGAAAACAGTACCAAGCGTTGTGTTTGAACACCTCGTCTGCATTTTCAAGTATTCTGCCACCAAATTGAGGTCTTTTGTCAGGTTCCATTTATTAGGTTAACGAAATAATTGACACTTAATAAGTCTTATCATAAAATTAAACACTGAATTTAACCCATAATCCACCGATTGAAATATGTATATCATTAATTAACCTTATTTTATTTTATTTTGTTTTAACCAACACAATCACATACTATTAAAATGTATGATTTATCTGACATTGACATAAACTAAACTGACAATCATGACAATGACAACTATGACAAGTTACGTCAACAAGTTTGCGTCAACTAGACAGATTCAGACAAAAGCAATTTACTGACAGATGTCTTACAAAGTTCATATACTATCTATGGCAAAAATAGTGAAATAATAGCATAAACTCTATGTTTACATGCTCTCTCGTCACGTCACGAAAGTTTGTTGTACTAGTGCACGTGTCGTCGTGTCGTCTGCGCACAAGACACGCACACATAGTACAATGGTCTGTCGCGGACGACAATTTTGTAGGTGACAGAATTTATAAAATTCGCCCGCAGAGGTAAATGTGTTTCGGTTGGTTAGGTGGATGCCGGACACACTTTAATATTTTTGAGGATACAAATGGACTATCTTAGTCCATAAGAGTAGCGACGCCTCCATCTATGATGTCAGATATTATTTTATCTCTTATTTGAAGTTGGACGTGGGTGTCTATGGGTTGCAGTAACTTTTTAAAATCCGGCCGTTTTAAAAAAAATTGTTTTATAATAATTATTATATTCTTGGGCAGGACATTTTCATTTTGTTATCGAATTCGATATGGATGTTATTACGATGTTATTGCATCATAAACGACGTATGATGCTATTCTTCGATCAAAGCGAACACCATAAAAACGATTCTTCGGGTCATTAATGACTCCCCGCAAACCAAATAGCCTGCGTTGAAATGTACTTCCACCTAATAAAATTCCATTTACTTATACAGCAATATAAAGCAGACGAAATACATTATAGTAAATTAATATGCAGTTTTTTGTCTCATTAGTTATACATACTTTCGGTAGGTACCTATAATTTTTAAAAAGAGACATTAGTAAGTTAATTTACTTTTTAAACAGTCGTAGGTATTCATTGCATTTTATTTAAAACAACACAACAAAAGTCATGGAAACATTTTATAGCAAAACAAAAATACTGGAGGTTTCTCCGCTTTTCCGTAAAAAGAAATTGAAAGCAGCGCCCGCAGACGTAATTCCGACATGTCCACATAATATAGGCAACCTATTTCTAAACTAGACACCCCGCTAGGCTCCATT
>DWQL01000832.1:0-13233 GCA_018231265.1 Noctuana haematospila | reverse complement strand
ATTGTATCATATATAATTAAAAAATAAAATACATATACATAATATTCATTAGAGTATCAATAATTCTAACATTCAAATAATTACAAGTATGAACGCTGCTTGTGTCGTCATGTCATAGTGTACGTCGAAACAAGCTATGCGGCAACCGCGATGTCTCCAACTCCAATATACCTACTTCAAAATATTTGCACTGCAGAGGGCTATAATTGCGGTCAACAAACTAATGACAAAATGATTGACGATGCTACCATTTACAAACTACTGCGATAACATTGTTTGGATTGAAGATATCGAAGGTTCCATATTTTGACAAGTACGAAAGTCGAGCGACAGTTCCTTGAAGCAGAAAATTACAATTACGCGATTTTTCAATTTTATATTATAAGAAGATTTTATCATTGTGAACGAATTTCCAAAAATAAACGGCCCTTATGCCAACAATGCAACCGATTCTTAAGAATCTGTTTTTTCATAAAGTTGAATTTCAAAAGAAATCATGCAATAAATCCTCTCGTGTTACTATTTTATTGGGTAGATTTACCACCAATTTAAAGCATATTAAAAAGCAGTTCATCACATTTAAATGGTATTGTCAGCCTATTAGATGTAAATTGGACTTTGGTGGATATCAGGTCTAATAGACTGAGGCTAAGATGTCGCATTATGGCACTCGCAATTAATATGTTAATTATTTTGGTTTTTTTGCATATTTTTATACCATACCACGACTCTGAACCGCAGTTCTACTTACGCAACATACAAAGTCGTTTTAATTTGTACATAAATTTAAAAAATTATAATAAGTGAGCTAATATAGTAAGAGTAAAAAATTTAGAAAAAATGGAACCAAACAGTAATGACACATACTGAAATAACAAATACTGCTCGTGATTATAAATGCCATTAAATATTATTATCCACTATATACAATTAGCGGCTGAGAGATTAATTTATATCTATCTATCCTATCCATATAATATAGTAAGTTTTTTTTTTAAAGTATGGACAATGGATATGACTGGATTATTATTGAAAATTAAAAATATATCGCTCATAATAATATTCTACAATACTGTACATAATGAGTAGGTACTCTATTTAAGCTAAATATAGAAGTTTATAAGTTCCTCTATAGTAGAACTGATAATATTGAATATTACTGCTAATCTTAAATGTAATCGGTGAGTTAAGTTTTCTTTGAGGAAATTATTTGTTGAGGTCAAAATATCATATATAATTGAAAGTAAGTTAATTGAGAAGACATTGAAGTACCTACTTAATTGATGTTCAAGCATTTTTCTTAAATACACATAATATTATTGTGTTGCTCAAAAAGATAATGTTCTATAATTACAGTAACGCAATTTTGTGCTGTATTTTAGGCTTAACAAACTAAAAAGCTCATTGAGTGAAAAAAACTGCTCACAACAAAAAAAATCACATTTATTTTAAAGTTCCATATCGTAAAATCTCTTCCAGCGTCCCCTAAAACACCGACACTTAGTTTTCTATATCACCACTCCATAATTTTTATTTACACCCCTTCTTTCTTTAATGAAAAAGATTGCCACATGAATTTTGAATTATTAAGATTTAATCCTAGCGCACTTACAACGTTTTTTAGGCTCAATGAGCCCTTTTATTATGACCTATATGCATTTTCTCAATATTCCCTTTATATTAAAGACCTATGTGTCTATATGTAACACAGCTATTGACTTCCGAGTAAGTAAAATTATTAAATCAGTCAGTATAGTTTTGTTAGTAACATCGATTTGAAAGAGAGCATTACTAAACTTTGACTTTTTTCGCGGGTCGAAGCGCGTAATTGAGTGTGACTTGCCGCTTGGTGGCTGTCCTCCGCAACTGCCTGCGTCCATTCCACTCCGCTTCCATCTCTTGCGCTAATTGGAAATCACTTTTCTCTTGTTCAATCATCTTCTCAATTCTAAGTTGTTCACGCAGTATATTCTTAACATCACAATTTTCCAGTGGACTAGACAGGTTTTTTACAGCTAAATTTACCTTATTATTGTTTAATGATTCTTCTAATATAGGCGAACCACATGTCTCCTTTTTGGCATTGAGCTTTTTGGAATCACTTCTTAAATATGGCTTTCGTTCCGAGGAAACTTTACGATTATTAATTTTTTTCTTCGGTGTTACCTCATTTTCCTCTTTAGATATGCTACACATTGACCTGGTACGCCGCAATGTCGTTTTGGTATTTACTGAAATATTGCCATTAACTCTGACAGCATGTTTATTTCTATTGCAACCATTTTTCTTTCCTAAGGATGGGTTAATTGTAGTAGTAGTACTAGGTTTTTTAATTTGTGATCTAGTAACACATTTTCCTGAAGTATCCTGCAATATTACAACTTATATTAATAAATTTTTTTTGATTATGAATCTGAATTTTTAATAATATTAAATAAATGTCATTAGAATTATCTACTCATTTGAAATTTTCAACAATTACCTTATTTGCTCTTAATATGCTCAGAGCTATAACAAATGCAGATGGCAATTTTTGGGAAAGTGACAGATTGCGAAGTTGACATAGACTTTCTATATACTGAGCTCGGCTTGGTGGTGCTTTTTTTTCTGGACTTTTTTTCTCTTTATCTACTCTTACCCCTGGCACCCTCAAAGGTAAGGTTTTACTAACATTAAAACTGAAATAAAAGAGAAACAAAATACATTAACTATTTGTAAACATGTTTTTTGAAATCTGAAACACTACAGATTGCCCCAAGTCATGAATGAAACTGAATGAAAAGATCCACTTTCACACAATGTGAACTAAAATAATGAATTGTAAGGTTAGTTTCATTTAGTTATTAGGAATAAATTGCAGAGCTGAATCTAAAATTCTTCGAGTCTCTAAAAGACAACAACACATATTTTAACTTTTTATAGACAGTAAAAATATTCATAATCATGGTGGATGCATGTAAATTTAAAAATAATTGAAAGGATGTTTTCTGTACGGATAATAATAGGTATAAAATTAAGGCGTAGGTATAATTTTAATTTTAATAAATTGCCAAATAAAATTGCCTTCTAATAAAGTGAACATTATTCTGAATTTGTACAAAAAATAACATGTTTAGATAATGATAAACTTAGTAACATTGGTATAGACTGGCAATATAAAACAACCAACCTGGTAGGTGTTGTCCCTTCTATTGGCTTGAAGTAGCATAATTCTTGCCTCATTGAGTCTACACTACCAGTTTCTACACTCCTCTTATCTGGTTCATTGACTTTGTGATGTAAAATACTAGAACATGGCAATGGAAGGGATACAACTAGTGACTGAATTACATTCTTAGTTTTTACTACATTTCTATCCTCAGCGGTGCTTGTATCCTTATAACTAGCTGCTATGGCCTCAGACTGAAATACAAAGTAAGGTTTAATACTTTTAAAATAATAATAATAAATAATTCAATTCATAGTTATTTTTATGATTGTATTAGGAATTGTTTTCTCTACTGAGAGTGAAACTAGAGCTTCAGTCGAATAACTTATTTTAACAAGTGTATATGAAAATACACATAATATAACTATGTAATCCTTACCTTATTTTTAACAATTTTTCCATTTTCTTTGTTCCAAGCTCCTGTGCCTATTTTAATTTTTTTGTCTAAAAAGTTTTTCAGCAATTTTCCATACTTTGGAGTTATTTCAGGTGAATGACAGTTGTTAGGCTTAATAGAAACTATCTTGGAATTAGTAGAACTGTCAGAACTGGTGGTGGTATCATCTATCACAATAGGAGTCCTGAATGCAAAATAAACAAAACATTTATATAATTATCGAAAACAGGACAAACATAATAATTTAATTTTCATTTAAGGAAATCAAAGTATCACCTACTTATTATCAGGAGTTTGAATTTTGGATAAATACCCATCTATTTTAGTTGTCTTTAGTTTCTGTTTTATTGTAGAGTTTATTGTACTTGGTTGCTTAGGAGCATTTATAGTTTTTGTATTGCTCAAAGCTTCATCTTGAATTTTTATGGCCAACATTTCATCATCCTTAAGACGCTCTAAATACTGCTTATGAGCCTCCTCCTCCTCTTGTTGAAGTTTTCTAGAATGACAGGAAAATAATAATCTATTAACAATCAGAATGAAATGATCTAACACTATCACACTCTGTGTCATTTCATGACGGAGAGCTGTTACAACATTCTTGGGAAGGTACCTATATGCGGCACAGTTAAATATTGATAATCTTTACATCATCAACCTGTCATTGTCCCACTGCTGGGCACAGATCTCAGACTATAATAAATCTCACCTAATCAAACTCTCTGTTTCCTGTAAATGCTTCTGTTCAAGCTGCAAACGTTCAGCTCTTAATCGTTTGATTTCTGCTTCATATTCTGATCGTATCTCACCAGGTAAACTTATTCGAAGCAGGGGTTTTTCTGGAATTAATATTGATATCTATACAAGCTATGGCTTATAATATTATTTGTTTAGGACATTGTATGAGTACACAGATTAATAAACGCACATTTATATAAATTAAAGTTTTAAATAATTAAGATAGTTTGACTTTCTCTATGTTTAAAATAACTATGTGCATTATAGTTGATCAAAAATAATGGACATAATGAATTTGAAAAGGAAGGTTTACCTAGTGATAACTCTAAATCTTCTCCTTTTAACTTCTTTTCAATTTCTTGTGGAAATTTATTTTTGATAAATTTCCAAAGCTCAATGTTAACCAAACATTTTTGTTTTGATGTTTTCCTAAGCCAGGACCCGATTCTTAATCGACATAAAGGGCAACACAAAGCATTATTTTCGATGCTCCCAGAAAAACAGCGCTGACAAAAATCATGAAAACATGGTAATGTAACGGGTTCGATTAGAATAGATTGACAAATTGAGCAAACTAAATCACATAACTCTAATTTCTCCAATTTTAATAATTTATTTTCATTTTTAAACAGCCGCTTCTTTGACTTGGCCGCCATTTTTGACATTGTTTTTTTTTTTAAATAAAATAAATTCATTTATCTTAATTGCACAGATACCATACGCGTTAATTCACAAATCACAGTACCAGTCCACAACCACAGAATATTGATATCTGTTTAATAATTCTATGAAAATAATTGAGCATCAATAAATTATTATTTTATTATTAAACATACATAATATGTAGGCAATTTTATTATTAATATAAGAAGTTTAGCTGGTTTTCATAAGAAGTTTGAGACCTAACGCTGGACTGTGAATGGTTAGTATTTATGCCCAACTGGATTCAATTTTCTGAGCAGTGAAAAGGACGCTTAATCAGTAATGAGATTGTGTCAAGTTTATAAATATTTAAATAATAATGTTTTAGCATTAGTAATTTTATTTTATTTCAGTTTTAAGATTAAATCTCATTTTATGTATTAGAAATATTTAAGTCTATCTATGTTGAACCAGCATAAATCATCGCGTAAATCAAAATTGTCGTCGTAAAATGGATTTCATTACTCAAGGCCATAGAGGGCATACGCATAGACTAATATATCATGGCTGCCAACATTTCAGCTGTAGAAGCCATGTTGATATTTTCTTTCTTTTTTCGTCATATACCGACTCACATGTAATTGAGAACGAAAAACGATAACACGAGAAACCACGAGAAAAATGGTGGTTGGGAGAGGATTTTGGTAGTGGTGTTCTTTTGTGCTAACAGTTTTGTGGTGAACTCAAATGTTGAAGTGTACTTTGTAATTTTGCAAACACAAGGCAAGACCTCTTACGGAAATGTCTTCAATGCATTTTGTGGTTCATCCTTTACCTGGTACAGAGGATCAATTGATAGATAGGTAAGGCTGTTATTCAACTTTCCATTGGACTCCATTACGATGATTTGTTGAATATAGAGATTTATTTTAAATAATTCTGTCCTATGAAGGCGAGATGTCTTAGAAAGCATACCAGATGCCCACGTTTCTTTCTGGGTACAGCTTTCATTGCGTTATTTCCTACATCGAAAAGATAGACTAATTTTAGTACTCTATTCTGTTCTGGAAGATTTAATCATTTAAATGGCGAAATCTAGTTTTGTTGATGCGAAATCGCGATCTTTTTGCGATCTTCGCTTTCTGATCGAACAGATATATTTAATTTGGTAGTTAAATATAACACTGGCCTGTCGGATTGAATTTCTACTGAAATTATTATGGTTTTTTTGAATACATTTTATTTATCTTGTTAACTAAAGAGAAAAAAAAATATGATGATAATATTGTAAATCGGTATCCCAATAAAGTGCCAATATTCATTAACCATTACAAAAAGTTCTGTGAGAATATAGTAAAGATTGCACTTGATACTGTGAATGTCATAATAAAAATAAGGTGAAGAACATGGAAGGTTCTAGAACGGGGACCACGCCTTGACAAAAGGAGTACACTCACCTCCGATTTGTAGACATAACTAGGTTTTAATCTTACTACAGCACTATACTAAAATATCCTACTTTGACTAAGAATAATACATGGGGAACTTTGTAGAGTGGATGGATGATGTGATGTATCGATGTTTGTCACTAAATATGAGGGGTACCTATTATATTCATAACTTCACCGGATGTTTCACTTGTGTTCAAAAATTTTTCCCAACATTTCTCTTCACTGCTCTGCTCCTATTGATTGTAGCATGATGAAAAGTATACTATAACCAGCTCAGGAGTGTGAAAAATAATTGTACCAAGTTTCGTTAAAATCCGTCAAGTAGTTTTTGTTTCTATAACGGCCATACAAATAGACAGACAGATAAAAATTTTACTGATTGCATTTTTGGCATCAGTATCAATCTCTGATAGTTATTTTGGAAATATATTTCATGTACAGAATTGACTTCTCCAGAGATTTACTATAAGTATAGATAGATAAGATATAGGTTCCTATGGAAAAAGAAATTTATTTTTTCAATATTTCAACCAAGACATAGTGGGTTCTGATGATTAATTGTTCAAGTCAATTACTTGCATCTAAAAATTTTTTGTTATACATTAATTACCAAACATGCTCTCAATTTGTCACTTTCAGTAGTATATATAGGTATAAAGCTTATACATATCTATTATCTACTAAAAGTGACAAGTTGATAACATGTTTTCTAATGAAGATACAAAAATAATGTGTAGCCATGAAAACGTGATTTGAATTGCATTGTAAAAACTGCACCTTTACTAACATTAGTTTTACACAAATATGAATTAATATTAAAGCTTAAGGACAATCTTTGAATCAAAATTACATCACATCAACTGTGATCTCATTTGACTAGGTCGCACCAGGACTTTTCAAGGTCCAGTCTGTCCTATTCATTTGGAATAGACCCAGGCAAGGTCTTTCCAGTTACTGAATTGCCATTACCAACAGCCATTGTGTGTTTTTTACTTAATGCATTCATACATTTTGGGTGTTTTGTATATTAAAAGTAAAGTAGATCGTTAAGAATAATTTATGTTACAGGCTCAAAGAAGTAGCTGAGCGTTGGAACAGATATGGGACAGGGGCAGGTTCTTCGGCACTGAGCTCACTGAGGGGAGTCAGAGCAGTAGCCGCTGGCCCCGCCCATATAGCATGTCTACTGGAAGATGGCACAATATGCCGTGCAGCTTTCTCCATCATTCCAGACCGATTAGATTTGAGCAAAGCAGATGCTAGTAAAAATGGGGGGAATGGTGGAGGAGGAAGCGGTGGTGGTGGTGGTGGAGCCAGCGGGGGGAAGCAAGGAGGCAGTAGTGGTGGTTGTGGATCTAGACAGCAACCACGCACAAGGGCTAGGATCATGAGAAATTCTATACGGGCTGCACCAAGCTCTCAAGGTATGCTATACTAACAGTATGTTATTGAAGAATTTTTTACAGAAAATGATAGATGGACTCTATTCTAAAAATTCAATAATTAAAGTGCTAACTCCAAGAACTTTATTACTATTAAAGATGTACAATTAGATACATTTTCAAATTGGACAAAATAAATAATAATAATAAACAACAGTAAAAGGTAACAGCGTACAGTAAAAATAGTAGTGAATTAAAACCAAGCTTAATTATTAGCAACAAAACATGTCATGTGAATATTATATACCATGGCACTCACTTGTTTCAAACTGATATAGTACATAAATTTGGATTTGTTCTGATAGGATCAACAAGCCGTGCGACAGGTGTTATAATTGGTGCGCCAGGCTCTGGACGTGTTGTATCTGCTGTTCCAGCACCTTTTGTGCCAGAAGATCTTGTGACGCAGGCTCAAGTGGTTCTTCAGGGAAAAAGCCGCAGCCTCATTATAAGGGAACTACAGGTATAGATTGGGTTAACATTCATTAGATTAACCATTTTTAATAATAATATGTAGTCACTCAAAATATGTGGAACTATGTGCATAAAGGAACAGATTATTATTAATTCTTATAAAATTCATATAAATAAATAATAATTTTCTTAAAATTATGAATAATATTTTCTTGAAATTTCTTCACTATGTTTATTGTAGCGTACGAATCTAGACGTGAATTTGGCTGTAAACAACTTGCTGTCGCGTGATGACGAAGAAGGCGAGGAACCGGAAGGCGGGGAGGGCGGGGACGGTTACGTGCCCGAGGACCTCATCTCCCTACTGGATGGCAACTTCCATACACAGCAAGACCATCCAGTCATCATCGACGCGGACACCATGTTTTCTGAGGACATCTTCGGGTACGCGGCTATTCGAAGGTATACCTGTCAAGCTACGCTCCTCGGCCTCTTCTCCTCACTCCACTGTAAACATTAGACCTCAACCCAATCTCTAGCACGCTGACAAGCTTACGCAGTTTCCGTTTCTGTTTTGTGATTGGGTGTTTTTTATTTCTTTTTGTTTAGTAGTTTTGATGTTAGGTTTTCTGTATGTAGCCACATTGCGTTTGCAATTCATTACTTTTGTTTCTTAAAAAATGATTCGATTCTAGACTTAATATAAATACAAGCCTATTTTCAAAGTCGGTTGATTTCTCACAATTAGCGTTGGCAAATGTGTACAAAAAATGCTACATATAATTATGATGAGGCTACATACAGCAATAACTTATCGTCCGGGTGTTATAACATTGTCTTTGATGAATCGTAGTCGTAGCGGTGGTGGCGGCGGCAGCGGCGGTGGACGGGCAGGGGCAAGTCGGGAAAGCAGTAGCTCGACTCAGGATAGAACTTCGGAGTTCAGTCGCTGGCGGGAGCGGCAGTATTTCGGGCCCCGCAGATGGCTTGAATCTGCTCTCCGTGATACTTCATGGGACAAGGATGGAGGTATTATCGAAGTTATAATGTTCATTGTTAAAAGCAAAAATCATAGAAATAATATAATGGTGTTTTCTTTGTTGAAACTGTTTAGATTGCTTACTTTAATTTCATTTTCTTTATTTATGTAACTTTTTGGATTTCATAAAAATATACATTAGAAATGGAAATACTCTTATAAATATGTATTAACAATATTGAAGTTAAAAAAAATATTGAAACAAAATTTCTACTAAAAATATATTTACAGTCGAGAACAAGAAGAAGGATTCTGCAATGACGGCGTCTCCTCTGTGGGTATCCGAGGAGCTGGAATACTGGGATAGCAACATCCGCTTTACGCACATCGCAGCTACTTACAGTGAACTGATAGCCATCTCCGCGCAGGGTCACTTGCACCAGTGGCGTTGGGCCGATTCCCACCCTTACCAACGCAATGACGTGAGTTTTAATATAAAATTTGTTATATATTTGTGAAACTACGTGTGTTCGTTTAATAAATATAGCCAACTTGGTTGCATTGTATTTCTTATAAAAATCACATAATATACTTTTTGAATTCTCAGTCATCGGGCTCCAGCAGTTACCACCCTCGCGGCAACTGGCTCGGCCTGTCCCCCGGCGAGCGCATCGTCAACATCAGCGCCGCTGGCATTCGCGTGTCCGTACTTACTGACAATGGCCGCATTGCGACATTTCTAGATGAGTCCATTGGTGAGTAATAAGTTTGTAAAGATTATTATAATCTTAGGACTTTGGTGGGTAGTTTTATTACCTAAGAGATTGTTGCTAAAATATTTTACATATATTATGTTTCTTATGATACACGAAAGTATATTTAAGTTTATTAATGTAATGGAAGTGTAACTTGAATTGAAATATTTGTTTTAGTTTTTGTCATTTCGTTTATTTTGTAGCGCACGCACCTGGAGCGACACGTTTGGAGCACCCTCTGCAGACTTTCTCTGAATTTGGAAATGACAAAGCAATATCACTACATGTTTGCTCACTTTATACTGTGGCTAGACTGGAGTCTGGGGCACTTTACTGGTGGTATGTTAACCAAAGTAACTGGCTTATTTTAATTACGTTTCGTTAGGATTAAGCTAGAGTTAGAACATGCTAGCTTTTGAAAATGAAGTGTTAATTTGTAAATGTTGTAAAGTAAATTTGACAATTTTTCGATTTTCATACTAACTGACAATTTTAAACTAACAGTTTTTAAAATGTTACTGTGACATTTTAATGGTGCACGTTCATGTATCGTAGGGGTGTGCTACCTCTGGGCCAACGCGCGCGGCTATGGGAAAAGCACCGCGTGCGCTCGCGCAAGCAGCAGCGCGGACACTCGTCCGCCGCGCCGCAGGACCTGCAGGCGGGACAGAGCGTTACCATGAAAAACGCACCCATGTATCAGCCGGGCGCTATTGGTGAGTGTTTACGCATTAATCATTTATTTAAATAGGATAACCAACAAAATAATGTACTAAATCCTATTTTAATCCTGATTTACTATGTATGCATTGTGATCAAGCTTAATATTAATAAAAACGGACTCACTCAGCTGACAATCCAATACGGACTTAACTATTAATGACTTAATATAAATATGTCACGTACTCCTACTATGGATAACCAATGAAACCTTCAATGAAACGAGCAGCTGCACAGATTATTTTATTTGAATTTTATATCTTGAAACTCGTTAATGGAGACAATCTAACTTTTTTTTATATATATTCTTTAGGTCAGAAAACTAATCTTAGTAAATTTTGGTTTCTTTTTTGAAATAAGTAGTTTGGTTTTATACATTTTCCTGGCAGTTTTTAATAACTTGACTGTCTTAGGTTTCAATATGTCCACGGGAGTGCCAAAAGTGGGCATATTGCAGAATGCTGCATGGAACCTTGCAGATATGTGTCGCTTTAAATTACTTCCTCCACCTCAACCAGACAGATCTTTATCAGACAAGGACAAGAGAGATTTGCAGGTGATTGCCACTGTTTATATTTTTTATTATTTTTTGAATGTGTGCCGTAATTTTTGTAATATGAAATATTTATTGTTTTTCTTTGTTAAATAATTCTCGATTCTTTGTTTGCACAGAATCAGTCCCCACTAACTGTCTCGTCAGTCAAAGCTTCGTCATCTAATAGTAATAGCAAGGATGGGGGCAAAGACAGCAATAAGGATATGGCTGACCGACTGGATATGCCTCCACCACCCAGCCCAGCTTCGTCTACTTGTAGTGACACCAGTACTTCTCATAGTAAGTATTAATATTATTTAATACTAGCTGATCCGGCAAACTTCGTAAAGCTTCAAAATCAGTAAATTATACATATATAAACCTTCCCCTTCAATCACTATCTATTGCTAAAAACTACATTAAAGCCATTGAGTAGTTTAAAAGATCTAAGCGAATTGACAGCGGAAGCGACTTCATTTTACTATGAAATCATAAAGATGCCCGCAATTTTAATAAATGATTGGTCTGATTTTTTAAATTGACACTAATTTTTAATCCATGAACTGGTTGAAGTAAAACAAACATTAAATATTAAGTATGTAAACCACATTCAAATCGGTTAAACTGTTTCTGATGGTAGTGCGCACAACAAACCAACAAACGGAAAAAAATCCAAAAATAATTGTTTTGGGCATTAATAATAGTTTATTACCCAGTAATAGTTTCTCTCAAATATCTTCAATGCAGAGACGGGATCGGTTTCAATTTTATAAATTATGTAGAAATATAAAATAGATTGTATAGTATAGTTGACTTTTATCATCACTTTTTTAGAACGTGCTAAACGCGTCACCGTACGAGGTGAAGAAGGCTCATCCAATGACGGAACTAAGCGCGACGAAGAAGAGTGGCCACTAAAGGAAGTCGTGTTTTTAGAGGATGTTAAAAGCGTGCCCCTCGGCCGCGTACTTAAAGTTGACGGCGCTTACGCCGCAGTACGATTCCCGACTGTTGGCAAAGACGGCAAGGAAATAGTTCCTTCAACACCTGACGATTGGACGGCGCTGCTGCAGGACTGTCGACTAGTTCGCAAAGATGATTTGGTGGCAGTAAAGTGGGGCTCAGGCGGTTCTGCCGGCCCCCGTGGGCCTGACTGCTTACAGCGCTCGCCAAGAAAGATCGCGCTTCCGGCCGATCTACAGGTTATGACCATTGCTGTAAGTATTTTTTTGCTATAACCTCTTATGAAACATCCTACTAAATTTGTAAATCTTGTTTTATTGAAATATACCATTTTCCATATATTTTTCACATCTTTAGGTGGACAGCCGTGGTGTTCATGCAGTTGTTCGTCGTCCAGGCGGCGCTCTAGCCTACGCGGTGTATGCTGTGGGAACTACGCGTGCTCTTACCGATAGCACCTTCCCCACGGACAATAGTGCCCTCTTGGGATATTCGAATGGACATGCGATACAATTGGCTACTGCTGCTGAAGTGAGTTGACTTGATTTATAATATTCTACTAGGTATAAAGAGAAGTGCCGATTTGTCATCTGTATATTGGCAGTGTATGCACCATTTATGGAAAGTGAAATAACACTTTCTTTGGTGTTAGTTTACGAAATAATGTCTTACACTTTCTGTCGTTTTATTTCTTCACTCTAGCTCTATAGAACGTAAGAAATAATGTTACTAACAATTTATTGGCGAAATAGCATCAGTTAAAGAATTAATTATTATTTAAAAAAAAATTGACATTGTGTATCAGGGTAGCGAAGCAGTGGTGATGATGCTGGACGGGAACAGCGCGCTGTACCCGGTAGCGCGCGACTGCGTGGGCATGGTGCGTGAGCCGCCGCCGCTCAACCTGCCGCCGGCGCGCGCCCTCGCCGCGCACGCGCTGCCGCTGCACCCGCACGGCGCCGCGCTGCCCTCGCACTCCCACTCGCACT
>DWQL01000831.1:0-13254 GCA_018231265.1 Noctuana haematospila | reverse complement strand
CGGTTTAAACCCCTGACAGTTAGCCATGATCGATGATGTATGGCCCCGGAATGCGCCCAAACCAAAATAGCATTTTCTCTGTTGGACACTCATTAGCGTTTAGCAATAATGACATTACGGGCATTCTGACTTTTAAAACACGTGACTCATTGTTTTGAGGCTTTTCCTTTTTTGCTTTACTTATTACTTAGTGAAAGTGCTTAAACTGTTTAATTTATTTTAGCTTTTCTAATGAGGCGCGTGTGTTGTTTCTTTAAAATAAATATGCCGTTAAAAGTTAATAAGATGTTAGTAGGTATAAGTATAGATATAAAAAACTTGAATTGACTGTTGTTAATGAAAATAAGTTATTAACAAAATTCGAGATCCAAAATCCACATTTCAAATATGGATCGGCGTGCGTCCGTTCGAGGAGTGAGTTTCAAAAATTGGATGTAATTTCATTTGTTCCTAAAAAGAGTCAGGATTTTTTCGCACCAAGTTTTTGCTGTAGATGTCGCATTTTCGAAGAATGGAAATAATTAATTTTGAACCTTCATCTCTTGAAAATAAAGACCAACAGATGCCATGGAATTTGTTGTTTGACTAAAAAGCACGGCTCGTTGTCAATATTGGGGAACGAGGAACCGCGGAACGGGCGTTGCACTTTGAGACATTGTAGTGATTGAAAAATCGACAATAGCTCTCAACGTCTTTATATTATGAGCAGGTAAGTTTAAAGAAATTGTTACGATACATGTGGATTTTCCTCTGGAATGGTCAAGATTTAAAGCGACAGAAATTGGTAAATAAACAGTTATTGGACAGGAAACAATTAGGTATATTTATTCAACATTAACTATACTGTATACAGAAGAGATAATATTATTTTTGTACCTACTCATATCTACAGTCAGATGTCAAAATGATTGAGTAGGCACAAATGAAGCGAACTAAAGTTCAACCAACATGTTGCCAATTCAATCAACTGCAACTTTTTCATTATTTTTGTCGGTTTCTTCGGTTATTTTGAGATACAAACCTATCTATCTTTAAAGAGCGGTGGCGTATTTTCCAGCCACAGCTATTGTCTAGTTCCTCCACTATCCCAGGAGGATACAGCGACACTCTCTCAAGTGATTATTTCCTAGATAGGACGAAATCACTTCTTGTATATTATGCTATGGTACCCAAGGGTTGAGCAAGATTATGTGTCTGCTTTGGGAAGCAAGTAAATGTTTCCTTAGTGAACATTGGAGGTAAGTAGTAAAAGAAAGATACATTATATTATAATAAAAGATATAATATGCACATTATTCGAGCGCCTACCACGTGATATTTTTACTTATGAATCAGCGTTATTATCCACACTCTGATATACCTTACTATTCAACGACAGTCTTACATCGACTCTGTATTTTATACCGAAGTATTGTTTTTCTTACGAATGAAGTATTAAAAAACTAGTCTTATCCTTCCCAAAAATGTACAGATAAGCGTGTATCCATCAACTAGCATCACCAGGTACCTGAACGAGCTACAAGTTTGGGAAGCGCACAAAAAGTCGTGAGCCGTGACATATGCGCGCGCGCAGTACCACTGATCGATCGCTGCTTTTTGTCCCGTTGACATCTCCATCCATTCCGGGCAAATTGCTCTGGGACAAACAGAATCGGGTAACTCAAAACCCATGTAAAGTCGCGATGGTGCCTCGGCTCTCCATTATTTTGAATAAGCCCCACTATCCATCACGGTAAAAGTAATTTTAAAGCGTCGATCTTTCTCTCACGTGCGCTGTTAGCCGTGATGTATCGGTTACATGGACGCTCTGACCGCCTAATATATCAATATCTCGAAAGATTTTTCTTTAAAAATCAAAATGGAATATGGCTTCATGAAGGACAGTCACCATTTGTTATAAATATGATACTTGTTAGATACGATATATTGAACAAAAACCAACAAATCCGACTGTGTAAAAAAATTTATATTGTATTATAATCTATCTATCTTCTTCTTCTATACTTATAATAAACCGCGGGCCACAGCTAGTATATCATAAAAATATTAGAAAAATATTTTTTAAGATATGGATCCATAACTTGGCTAATTTTTATAATTTAATTGAATCAATCTGCACTTCTTTTAAAAAAAAGTAGAATATCTAATTTTCATAATTTTGATATACTTACTTACTTACCCAGGGTCACTCTCACAAACTACTACCAACGAATCTAAAGCCAACTCTCAAGACATAACGCCATATGTACCTACTCGAAAACATAACCCTCTTGCTGGTGTAATCGGAGGAAAATACAGATAATATTTGATGATGATCCGTGTTTAATAATAATCCGCATTGAATAATAATTTTTAAATAGCTCATTTAGTTAGAAATATTAGTTCATAGAATTAGATCTACAGACGGTAATTCCCAGATAGATCACAGAAGCCGCACTAATCACTCATGGTCGATTTCATTTGGACAGACAGACAGTAAAATTGGAGTCAAATCGGCTGTATCTTTTCATGTTGTTCTATCACAGCGCAGCTATAGATAGCCAAACACTCTTAAGTTGTTTCTATTTGATTGATATCTACATACTACAATGGTTTGCAATATGACTAGGTAATAGGATTTTAAACATTTACGTTTCATACAACCACAGAAGTAATTTGAGAAAAACTATGATTGGAGTCTTTATTCAACAAAACATGAATGAACAGATTTTCGTATGGTTAATTTTTTATTTCTCTCTAGACCCGATTTTAAAATCCACGCAAAGTTGCGGGCACAGGCTAGTAAAAGACATCTGTATTGTATATTGTACTTGAAATTGAAGATAGACAATATTAATTCCCGCTCGATTTAAACTGGACAGCCACTTTGTAAGCAAATTGGCCGCGTCGTTCGATGTCGTTTGGTGGCAGCTTTATTTATAAAAGATCTATTTATTCAGCTGTTGCTCTGACCTGAATATAATGTTGAATACGCATTCGTGTCGTTTGAGCTCATGTTTGTTTTGTATCGGCAATTGCTCCCTGAATCTTAGCGAATTCCCAATTAGGATCATGTTTCGTTAGGATCCGTAATAAGGTTAAAGAAGGCATTTATTTATACTGAATCACTTTAAAACAACTTTTGTCTTTTACAAAGCTTGGTTTTTGTTTATTTTAATTGGTTGTATTTGGTCTAAACCACCCATATTATGTCGAACTGTCTGACTGTCATAAGTGATCATGATAAATAATGTAATTTTTAACAAGGTCCTAAAATTATCTTTATTAATTTTAATAACAAAATAAACATTTGCAGAACAAATATAAGTATTTGTGCTTTTTTAACATCAGTTAATGAGTAGGGAATTTATAATTTATAAATTCTACTTGCCCTCCTTATGGCTAAATTGAATTCAAATGAATATTTATTGGTGCTATTCAATTAATTCAACTTTGAGTATTTAAATAACCCTTAACATATAAAATAATATTATGAGGGTCAATTAATAATAGTTTTAAGAATATCATTTTATTTTTATTATATTTTATTTTTCATGATACTTCGTTCCATTCAGGACACTTAAATATAACATTTGTATCGGAATGTGAATTAAGATATTTAGTAGGTACGATTATATATTAATGATTCAACCTCGTCTCGCAATTTCTTATTAAAGCAATTCTTTATTAACAAATTCTAATTAATTAAAAACATCTGAACTTCAGACTAGCTGAAGCTTTCAATTTATCCAAAGACTTTTCCAACCAATTGGACTTTTGCACACAATGACATAATGAAGTTCCAAGTAACATTACGCTGTCAAGTGATTTGTGTTTACATTTGTAATTGATAGCGAAGACCTTCAGGGGCGTGCTAATATATCCTCGTAACCGATACGTGCAAAAGTTTTTTGTTACTGTGCAAAGTGCTTTTTGTTTACTTCAAAATTAAGAGCCTCAAAAAAAACAATGAATTAATATCCGCTTCTGTATAATTAAAACTGTAAATCGAGATTTCAATTAACATTTCTAAAGTTACGGACGATGGTGATGAAATTCTATACTCTAATTTACAATACAAATATGTACTGATGTGATATTTTTACTTACGTATTCGTCAACCTTCTCTTCCTCGTTTTCAAATTTGGCGCATGAACCTGATGCGACTGTGTTTTTTCATATCGTTACCATTCCTGAATGTGTACTGCAAGGCTCGTTCTGGGCCCGCGTACTTGCACGTAGCATTGCGTTCGATGCGGCCGTCAGAAAAACTCACACCCTATTATCACCTTAATGGATTCCCGCGGCAAATCGATTCACCGCTCATGATTGCATGATAATCGCTACCGATATTTCCTATGATAGGCCAAGAGGCTAGCTCTCATACAGGTTTATTGAATAAAGGAATTTGATTTTGCATAGACAATCTAAAGAAAAAACTACAGATGGTGTATAAAACCAATGTAATGCAAGCAATGCAAGAATATTATTAGCGGCTTATAATTTCAAATTTCAAAACAATACAAATTTCCTAATTTATGCTAACGGAATACTAATAAAACTCGAAAAATCCACATCACGACTCGAAGCAGTTAGGATTAAAAAAATTCTAAGCGATGTTTCACAAATTTTACAGCTTTGACTACAAAGATACATAATATATTGTATCTTTGATAGAAGATTATAATTTCTAGACGACAAAACAGATACCATTATAAAGCTAATGAAATTCCGAACAAAATCAATTCCCTGTTTATAATTGCTTGGTGAACAAAACTTATTATATGATATTAAACAAGAACTGGTAACATACTCGTAATGTAAATAAACGGTGTTTTGTATGTGTAGGATGTGGAAATAATGTTTTATGAAATTAGCAGTTTAATATTGTAAATAATCGACCGCATTATAACAACTTTTTGTTAAATGTTAATTACATATTCATTGAGTCTTTTTTCGCTTGATGCAATTTTTATAAAGGCATGATGTAGATGCATAAAAAAAATTTATTAGGTACCCACTTGCTTGATGGAAAGTTATAAAAACGTATTTTTTTTTTCTAATTTTTGTTCCTTCTTTCATCCATTTTTTTACACTACCATTTTTACACTACCACCAAAAATAATCACATCTTCATCTTACGTCTCTTTAATAGTCAGTTAAGGGACAGAATATTTTATATTTACATAGAAATGTCTTTACACGAGTTTAAATACAGGGCAATAAACAAATTTGGCAACACTTCAACTGCTGTTGAAATACCGCCAAATCCGAAAGTGTTACTACGGTAATATAATATCCGCTCAGCTCGGTGTACACTTCCTGGATTTAACATTTAAATCTTAAATGCCCGCCAGAAAGCAAAATAAAATAAAAATATGCTAACTTTATGTCTATGGTTATTAATAATTGCGACAGCAAAACTATGATTGTTTTGTTTCCGTCAGAAAATTTCAGTTCCGGAAAACTTTGATAATAACGCTTTTACGTGTGTATAAAAATAGATGAGTATTAGAGTAGGTATTAGTAATGTTAAAAAGCTTAAATACACCAAAAAGAACTTAATCAATGATGCTTAATACAACATACAAGTCCGCACAAATCAAGCTACTTTAGACATAAAAGCTACTAAATGGGTGTGCAAATAAATTATACAGGCGTAACTAACTTGTAAAGTGACGTCAGCTCTGTAGTAGCAATGACGACGCATTTAAATTGCATGAAACGGTACTACAATGAACTGCTAACTCATGGAGCTTTCACAGCTAGTCCGACGGGATACGTAATTGAAAATAACGAGTTGCATATTCATGTAGCGCGCATAATAATCCCGGGGTACCCTGCAGCGTCGTCTGCACACCTAATTCTATTTCTGACGTCCGCTTGTCCCATAAGTGCTTTCAGCTTAACCAGTCACTGCAACATGCAAAATGGGTAAAGCAAAAAGACAAGGATTACTTATGTAAAGTTATTCTGTTAGCTTACTTGGTAGGTACAAAACAAATCGTTCGCGAATATAGTGTGTGCCTATTGAAATCGCTGTAGGGAGCTACGAGTTAAAATCGCCAGTTTCGCCACCGGTGCACAATTTAATTGCACACTTTTATTCTAGTCACGTAATGGGATCGTGTTTTGGCTGAGCCACCTGATGCGGGCGACATATTACACGCGGACGAATTAAAAACCGACGCTCGGAGAGCAACCGTGAAATTGAATTTATTTAGGGCCCACAGTGGGATGATGTGCCGCTTGTCAACATTATTTACTTTAAGAATATTTTTGAGAAGGGCTCTCTCATATTTATATAGCGCTGACTTTGTTTATTGAAATATTTCATTGTTAATTCTCTAAACGACAACCGAGGGGAGGAGATCCGAATGGCGCACTCTGAATACGGCATTAAAAGTATTTATTAAAATAACAATGTCTATTCCGGGACGTATTTATTATTCAATCTTCGGTCCTCTGCTGAGTAAAAAATTATAATAGGAGATGACGGACTGGCAAGGGATAAGCCACGGAAAAGGACAGTTTACACGTAGGTGAGCGTAGTGTACGTGGAACTGATAATGTTGGCATAGGTCGGTAAAAAAAACGAGATCGTCCCGCAGATAAGACGACGAGATAACGCGCCGGAAACGTGACTAAACTCTAGATAAATAGTCACAAAAACATTTTTAAAACCAATAACGTACTTTGGTGCGGTTATTAAAGTTAAATTTGGGTACACGCGATAAAAATATGGAACCGTGTGAAGAGGTTACTGTGTCTAGACGAAACTCCATACGTTGCATGAGTCTCGAATTACGGGTGTACTTTTTTTAGTGCCCACCACAGCACTAGCCGAGAAACCGTAGAATTCATCGCCAGATCGTCTTACTTTGAGATGATTTTTTGTCAGTCAACTGCGGATAATAACTGATTTGACTAAAAATTTCAGTCTTATATATTCCATTATAGTGGTACCTATATCAGCGGACGTGTTTCAATTTCGCCATAACCACAAATCGAACCGCAATGAATGTTGGAAAAGTTTTTTGAGTAGCAAACAAGTATTCACCGCACCTGATATAAATTATGAACACTGCAAACCAAGGATACCCACGTTAAATAGAATATCAGAGAGATTCTAAGCTAGTAAATATATTATGTGTTATTTCTATTAACTTATTTTTCATTTTTGTGTGCATCATAGGTTTAGGAAATAATCGTTTCTATCTTTCAAACACAAGAACTTGACACAAGACTTGCTTCATGGCGAGTTTTGAGGGCGTCGACGTTTTAATGATTGTATTGTTTTTTAAAACTATTTCCGATTTCTCTTGCTAAATAAGGTCATGTTACGTAGGTTTGCAAGTATTTGTAACTGTCGCAGCAGCTGTAACAAGGGACCGATATTATGTTGCACCTACGCTCGTCGCGGGCCTGCGTGGAACAATGCGCACGCGCACCTTTCCTTACCTAGATTTAAAGCCGTACAACACAAAAGCGACCAGCGACTTCGGCTATTCAACATGGATTATTTATGACACGGTTTCGTAAGTTCCAGTAATAACTCAATTCAAATGTAAGCTTTATTCAACTGTATGCTGATTTAGTTATTTCTTCGTCTATAAAATACGTGTTCCAAAGATTATTTTCTAATTTTCGAAATCATACGATCTTCGTGGAGATACTTAGAAGTTAGAACTTTATATTGGAAAGTTAAAATTCGGAACAAAATTCTCTGGAAACAATGTTGATGATCGAAACAAGTAAAACTTACTTTACGGACGTTGTAAGTGGATGGAATAGTTCAGTGATTCTGATGATAAAGAGTAATAAAGACTACCAAAGCATCATCACATAAAAGTTATAGTTGGTAACTTTGGTAAGTATCTAAAAAAGTTTTCCAACACCGCATTTCTCATCAGTTATACTAGCGTCGAACCGTAAAGAATTCAGATGGACGATAGTGACTGACCATAAACTATGTTGTCGTTCGATACCGCCTCTCGAGCCTTATCAACATTGCTTTATGCTCCAACAAGCCACGAAGACAATAAGCCGCGAATATGATAAGTTTTGCGAGACACGAAGTGAGTGGCTCCTTCGTATCTCGCTTGTTATTTCACGTTTATTTCTGCAGGGAACTTTTATTACTTTGCCTGGAATATGATTGTTGGGATATGAAAGGCACAATAAACGACTTAGGTTATTGCAAATAATAAATTATGACAAAGATGATACATACAGAATTTTTTGTAATATTATACCTTTTTATTTTGCTTATTCATAATTCGAAAATATTTTATCAATGACAGTGGTATACAACCACAAATCTTGAATATTTTATACGTATTTATACATCAGTCATATTTTTAAAGCTGATATACTTAAATAAATTTAAGAAAACAATTTTTTTACTATTACAAAATATAATTATGCCATAATAAATATTATATTACCATTTTGAAAGGTTAGAAATGTAATTAATAAACACGGTCGTTTCTTGTCTTATAAATTAAACATAGGTACCTACTTGTACTCTAATGTATGTATAAATAAATAATCAATTAATCAATCATAAGAATTTTAAATTAATCTTAGAATTGTTACCTTAACTGGAAGGTTCGTTTTAAATAGCCACATTAATTATAAAAACAGACGATACACACAAGTTTATAGATGCTAAATAGATACTTTACAATTGTGCATTGGGAATACATACATTCCTATACGCATAGCCTTTTATAGTTTATAGATATTATGGATACTTGGAAATTGTAATTTTTTGTATCATAAACCAAAAAAGGTCGGTTAATGTAAATGCCATGCATATGATTCGCAATCGTGTGAATACATAATATTGGACAAGATTAAATTTGTGTTCCAACGTGTCAAAATACTCGTTTTAGGTGCTGCTCAGTTCCATAGAATCTCAATAAATGTCATCTGAAATAAATTACCAAACCCGAGATCGAACCGAGAGATAGTGGAAGCGGTTGGTGGAACTCTATCCAATCCTACCTATACAGTAAAGATACCAGATAATATTATAATTTTACTGATGATGAATATTTTGTGTTCAGCGTGAGCGCTGTTAAAAAATAAATTCTCGAATGTCAACTGTTAAATAAAATAATGCCGATATTGCCGATTGAAACGTAGGTACAATATAAAATTGAAATTCTAAATTTAATAAAAAATTTAATTTAGATCTCTAAGATTAAATTAACATAGAAGGGAAATTGTCTTATGAATATCATCAAAGACAATTTCACCATATCAAAATAGAGGCAATATCATTTTACGGGCGTACCTAAACTGAATGGAATTATAAGCTACGCATTATACCTACATAACTAATTTTAGTTTATAACTTAGAAACAACCAATTTAACATCTATTTTGTATTAAGTACTAACAATCAAGTAGGTAACAAAATAGACAGTCCGTAAATTGAATGTGACAAAGTTTTAGAACAATTAATTTTTTAAGCACTTTTGTGACCATTGCAGGACGAAATCCCGTTTACTCCTTGTTTTGTTTAAGCATTCTAATTCTAATTTCTAAGCAAGGATAAAGCCCAGATGGTCCCGCTTGACAAAGATGAATTGCTCTCTTCACTTCATAACAAAAGAAGGGGACAAACCCATTATGTGAAACTATTACCTGCGCGCGCGCATAGTTTCTTTAATCTGCCTCTAGGTGGACAATAATTATCTTTAAAATTGTTGGTTATTAATTTCTTAACTGACATTTTGTCCTTAACATCGTAAAGGTAACGTTTCGTAGAGAATAGAGATAGATAAAATAAAAATTCATAGCGGACGCATTAATTGTTATCTATAGGTAATATTTTCTCGTGGTGTTCTATCTAACATCTAAAAGCTAATGAATGAAATGTAGGTAGATATGACTAAAAAAAATCAATATTTAAATAGGTACTACCTATCTAGTTGAGGTAGGTCTGTACCTATTTAGATTGATTTTTCTTGCCTATACCTAGTAATACCTAGTATTACTGTAGAAGAGTTACGGTTGGTTGTTAGGTATATACCTACCTAACAGGTAGGTTTAATAGGTAAAATAAATATCTATATAGGACCTATGTATGTCTATAAAAAATCGTGTCAGTGTAACCTATATAGATACGTGTATAGGTATATAGATATAATTTTATAGGTACCTACAGCTACACTATTCTTGTACCTGTAACATAATCCTTAGAACTACCGACCTACCTACTTATAATGAGGTTCAGGCTAATTTGTGCACTCAACATGAACTTTGCAACCATAATGATTCTTAGTTTATAAATAATAATAATGTTATTGTAAGGTACTTAATAGGTACTTATTAATTGATAATAAATTCATTAGCATTAGGTACTTATTCAATTTATTAGAGTAGAATTGAAACAGCTATGGTCATTGACCTTTACCTTATCAATGATAAGCGCCGTTTCTAACAGTCTTAATCCTGGGTTTAAAATAGGATTATCAGCATATGTTGGACATTTTTAGGCTTAAGTTTGAAAACTTACCAAGTAATCTCCACACTTCGGCACTGCTCAGGTAAACGTTGAGATGACCAAGGCATAGCGGCAACAACAACAAACCGGCAAGCCACTTCATCGTTACACTTTTCAATGTTTTACTGTCCTGCTAAAGTTTCTGGTCTTCTAAACAGTTCACAAACACTTTTGTATCACATTTTCAACCACCGTCCGACAATCCGACAACGTTCAGTTCTCGCCGATACAAGATACACACTCAAAACGTACAATTTCACAAGAAAATCTGAAGTAACACGCGTCCTAAGTTTATTTTATTAAAAAGTCTTTAGCTTTATTAACGAAACGCCATAACAATGTAGATATTTGTTCGAATTCTACACATAAACAATAATAAACTGATCGTTATTCAACACAGCGTAGCGACACAACCCACCCGTGTCAAATATTCCGATAAACTGGCTGGTTTTCGTTTCGTTTCGTTCGTTTCATCGTTTCGTTACGTTAGTCCAATTTTGCTTGAATGGAATGGATGTTAAATCGAGTCGAGACTCTAGTCGCTGCATCGAACATTTTATATACGAACAACGCCATCGCGAAAGCGTGAGAGTATGACATCGTCGTTGTGAATTATTAGGAAGTTTACTATATGTACGCTAGGTGGCAGTTATTACAGTTAAAAACTAAATTGGTTTAAGTTATTATGTCAATTTTATTACTTTTTATAGTATAATATAATTGTTTTTAATAATTTGTTAATTTTGAGATATTTTGTAATGATAGTCTAAATTTTATTAATTTTAATTTTTTTTTATGTTAAGATGTAAATTTCAAGTAACGATAATTTTAGGGTACGTAATACAATAATAATCCCTACAGTTATCCCTACTTTGTTTGTTATGGTGATTTTTATATAGGTACATACTGGAATGTGTTCTCAATAGGTAGATGAGATGAGGTCAGTTAGCAACTGCAATCAGAGACCACCCGTGAGCGGCTCCCGGCTCATTGGAGTTAACAAGCATGTAAACAGACGTGTTGTAGAATCATGAACCAGTTGCGCCCAATCGAGTGTGACTTAACGCTGATAACGAGGTGACTAGCGTTAAACCTACTATACCTACTAACAAAAAGTGTTTAATTCTTATATTTCAACAATGGAGGTACTTCCATTTCGATGAATCTACTTACGACGAAGAAACCAGATAGGTATTAATATTTTTTTCTCTAAGAGAAGAATAATCTTACACTATGTAGGTAACTTATGGATATTAGTAGTTACTACGAAGTTAAGATTGTCAATTTGAATGATTGATTTAAATAAATTCCTCTAGCGCCTCCTCCATCTACAAACGAATAATGTACTATTATTAGTTTTATTTTATGTCTGAAGTGGTAGTGTACAGTTACTTAACATAGATGGCGCTGATTTAACAAACTTTTATATTGTTTGTTTTAATTTAACGCAAATTCGTTTTGAGTAAAAATAAAAGTAGGTACTTACCTAATTTATTTATTTAAAGAATAACCAACATACACCAATCATGGAGTAGTTACTCGTAATTCATTCGGATTTGAAAGTCAGCTTACAAAATATTGAAACCTAGAACAAAGTTCTAATTTCAAACACTCGGTACTCGGTACAGAGTTGTTTCATTCCCACGAGATGAGAAACCATTCGGTTATTGAGTTTTCGAATCGGCTGCTCCTCGTTATCCGCATGTGTGCCCTAGAATCTATTTTAATAGAATTTATCTATTTGTGAATCATGTGAAACAAAAAAAAACAAAGCACTCAATTATGCAATTATAATTTTAATCGATTTTAGTGTAGAAGGCAATCTAGTTCCTAAAAGGTTTTACTGCACGGTTTTTGAATGGACATGGACAGGATAAGTAGCTAATGTAATGTACTTAGGTAATGTATAATAGTGTGTACTTAATATTATGTCAAATAGAGGATTGAGGGATAAGGAAACAAAATATAATAATGTTTATTCCAAAATATATTTTAATACAAAAATTTCATATAAAAAATTGCATTATCAATAAATATGTCTGACTGTTTAGCAAATTAATTTCTAATCAATGTTTAAAAACCAATTGTTAAAATTTAATATTATATTATTATGTAGTTACAAATATAAATATAAAAATTACATCATACAAATAAAAATCCAGAGTAGATAGAATACAATTTATGGACGTGTAGAGCGAGTATTAAAAATTAAATCTAAAGTATAAAAAAGTTACGCGGCACATGAAAGCATATTCGAAAATTAAATACACATTAACTTAGGACAGGCTACATATGGCACAGAGGAACTATCGGGAGCGTGGCGCGAGCGCTCATTTGTCTTTGGGCTTCTTTTCCTTTTTGCGCGGCGGCGGCACGGGCGCCTCGCCACCTGTCGCGCCCTCCTTCTTGAGCACCTTCTTGACGACTTTCTTCTTGGGCGCGTCCGCGGCGGCCTCGGTAACTGAGGACTCGATCTGGGCGGCGGTGGTGGACTTCGCCTTCTGCTGAGGGTTGACGCCGATCTGGGAGAGCGACACCGCGCCGACGGGAGGCGTAGGGAGCTCGGGCTCCTCGACGGAGAGCCGCTGCTCGGTAAGCAGCGGCGGCGGAGGTGAAGCGGGGTCGGCAGGAGGCGAGGGCGAGGTGACGGTGGGCGTGGACAGCTGCTGCTCGCTGGCGATGATGGCGTGGGCGAGCGCGGCCGCGTCCTCGAGCTCGCTGTCGGGGGTGGGGAGGGGGTGGGCGGCCGCGGGGGGGTGC
>DWQL01000830.1:0-13257 GCA_018231265.1 Noctuana haematospila | reverse complement strand
ATAAATTATGAAATTACTGTATTGTACGTACCTACTTCCTTAGCCACAAATATATAAAGGGACCCAAGGGTTGCCAGAGGGTTAGCCCTTAGTTTTCTTAGGAAAAAGCAAGAGGTTTCCATTACGTACCCAGGCGTATTTGAAAGAGCCTTTGCCCATTTCTTGGGCTTCCTTCTCGAACTTCTCAATGGTACGCTTATCGATGCCACCACATTTATAGATCAAGTGGCCGGTGGTAGTGGATTTGCCAGAATCGACGTGGCCGATAACCACGATGTTAATGTGAGTCTTTTCTTTGCCCATCTTAGGAGTGCCAAGCAAGCGAAGATCTGGATGTCAACGAGAAAATCTGTTTGGACGAAGAAATTTAATTTTTAACTTACCTATATGATTAGATTCAGATACACACTGCCTGTGTCGGGCAGTTGTGTTCAACTCAATTTATTTTTAATTGATACTTATTTATATAAAATTTAATGTAAGAAATGACATTTGGATAAATAATAATTATGAAAATTTGTTAAAAATAAAAATGTTATAATAACAATATTCCGCTCTCGCCGCATCGGAGTAGCTACTAAAAAATATGAGAGTAAAATTAAAGTTAACTTTTAAAGATCAGATACCTATTACCTATAGTACCTACATTTTACTGGTATTTAAATTTACTTATAAGAATGTAAATAAGAAATTTCAAATTCTTTATTTGATTAGATCGGAAATAATATATCTACCTAAGTAGGTAGGTACTATATCATACTTTGTATGAAACTACTCGTATGTCTCCTAAAAAACAATCAATCAAATATCCAGTTAATTGTCATCATGTGATTATGTACGTAGCTAACACCGAATCTCGAATGAACAGAATACAGATGCACTTCAATTGGAGATTAGGAGGCATCGATTAAACTAACAGGTAAAATCCGGGGCGACAGCTCCGAGCGTGCGCACAGGACGTTCGGGACATCGATACAACCAGCCTACTTACAACCAAACATACACTAAATCAATTTGATAATTTTGATACAGTAAATAACATTATACAACTACATAACGATATTGTAGGTACCTGCGCCTGAAAACTGTAACTAGATAACCTACACAAGTTCACGGGTACTACCCGTAGTACTTATTACTAAGTATATCCCTACCTACTGTATAAGTAGTAACTTATCCCATTCTATTTCAGACGACAATCATTTTGAATAGGTACTTCCTAATAAAGAAATTGGTCTAAACCAAAATTTCTACGATAGGATAAATAATCTACAACCTCATGGCGGCGTGCAAAAGATAAGACCTTCAATATTCTTCATTCATCCCTACATCATGAAGGTGTCGTGAAGAGACAGTACATGTATTGTATGATCATAAATACTGCGCAGAGCGAATCCAATCTAAAATTAGCAGATCCGAGCTTTATATATATTTATACGGGTGTAAATGCAAATGACATGCTTCAGCTTGCAGAATTAGAAATTGCAAGACGCACTATGAAGTAGATATGTGGCATGGCATGCCATGTGTAAGGCGCACATGTACCGGTGTGAATTGTCTCGCGTCCATCTTGTGAATGTTGCGTATTATTTATATCATTGCAATTTAACGTAAGAAATTCAGCTATATTATTACGTTACCTGATGTTACTATTATTGGGCGAAAACAAACCACCTAATTTTTGATCAGTCAATGACAGTAACATACAAAGTCAATTTGTTCGATTTTTAATTCAGTTTTTTTGTTGTGATAAAAGAACCGACAAAAATGTCACTAATAACAATTATTTAATCTAATAGTTCATTTATTTAATAGTCAATACAAACCAAAACTACAGCTTACCTACTAAAAGACCTTTAATAAATTATTTCATGTACCTATATGTGACTTACATGTATTGTGCACTGTAAAATATATTATGATTCTAACTCTATAGCTTTTGGATTTTATTGCTCACATAACAAAACACAGTCATGATAGATACACAAAATTGAGGTACTAATTATCAGGATCATCACATCTGTTTCTTGAAAGTACTAATAGAAATTGCGTAATTTATAAATTATACCGGCAATGCAAATAAAAGCAAAATACAAATTCTCAAGTAATCGTTACTGAAATATTTCACAAAGTACATAAATATAAGATTATAAAAACTTACCGTGTATCTCTCGCCACGTTAAATAGACAATTTAAATGAAAATATAGGGAAAAGCTCACCTTCCGGAGGAACAGATACGAATTTTCAGAGCTGATTTCAGGCATGCGCGTAGAAGTCGTCACCCGGGAAATGCAATCAATAAAATCAAATTCACTCCCTCTATTTATATATTTTTGTATGATACAATAACTATTTACCTTCCTAAATATTATTTTAATTAATGGTGCCTTAAGTTTAAATTGTTTTGTAAACTATAATGTTTTAGATTAATAATTACTTTAACGACATTTGCGGAAAAGCGGAAACAGGTTGATACTTTTTCTTTTCAAATCTTAGCAACACAGATGTAGGATCCACATTATAAATATTACGTAATTCTTAATAATTTTGTAATTTAATATAATGCATATAATTGAAATTACACCTTGTAAATATATGTAATTGAAAATAAAGCCTCGTATTTAAAAATAATTTTCCCCTAAATTGAAGCTTTAACCATAAAAAATTTTCAATAATCATATAAACTTCATAGGATTCATAGCTAAAGCATATAATATTTTAATCAATATAGATACTTAGGTACCTTTGAATCCTGTGATATTATACCATTTGTACTCTAAAATTAGCAACCCAATTGAAGAAACCAGGGACATGTGTAAGAGCCAGCATAATTAGAATCCAAGCCCATTGTGTAAGGCCTGTTCCATACGTTACAAATTGATTGTTAAGCAAACTTTTTAACTTAATCAGTCAAAAAGTTGTTTGTTTGAAATTGTACCAAATTATAAATTCGATTGCCCATTTTGTTGAATCAGACTTCTTTATAGTATATAATATTCGTATAGATAGGCAACTTCCCTCAAAATCGAGACATATAGCAAGGGTATTCTTACTGCCCTAAATATAGTTACGAAATGACTTCCTACTATAACACTTTCATCACTAGAGGGGGGGCATTATTCTCAGGGAAACTGCTGTAGGCTACGTAAGCATTATTTTACAAAATAACTTAAGAGTTTGTAAAGTATCTTAAAGAACCTTGAAATATTTTAGTAATTACAATCGTTAGGATTTATATATTATCTTATTTGAATGAAACTTCAGTACTGTGAAAATATTTATTTATTACTTTTATTTCGATTACAAATGTATAACATGTATATAATATGAGGCCGTGCTCCACTAGGTTCCCCACCTGGGTAAAGCATGCGATTGAATCTGATAGACATTAATAAAATTAAACATTAATTCTTATGAAAGTAAATTTATTTTTGCACAATAATGTAGCACAATATAAGTAAATATTATCATTAGAAGTAGAATAGAAAATAACAGTTAATTAGCTTAAAGATTTTAAGCTGTTGCAATAATAAATACTCAAGTTGTGTACTTTAAGTTTGTGAAAAAAAAGTGACGCAAACACAGATATATTATAATATTGAATTCCAATAAGTACTTTGATTTGTTTTAAACTTAGTACATAAAATTTTCAATTAACGCTTTTTCGATATTGATGTTTACAATTTAAATAATTAAAAGGGGTTCAAAAAACCAAACATTAAGATATCATAGAATGCCATCACACTCATAACATAAGGAGCATAACTTTTTAATAATATAATTAATATTTCTGGCGTCGAAGTCATAAGTATGATCTACCAATACTGTCTGTTACTGTGCACATTATAACCCTGTTTTTATTCTTAGAGCAATACATGTATAGGAAATAAATTATAGAAACAATAAATTAGAATTGCCTATAAACCTTGTTGACCTCGCAAACTTCCACTTTGGATGAAATAACTACTTGTGATATAAATTTTATAATTTTATCGAATACTAAATCAATATACTTAAATTGCAACTTTAATAATAATAATAATCGGTACAAAATAGAAATTGTAATGAGCCACCTCTTTTTCTAATAGTGTTACAAGTACAACAAAATAAATACACTACAAAAATAATCAATTCTTTTTCTATGAGTTAAAATGGAATTCGTTGGAACTCGTAACAAATAAAAAAAAAAGTTATTTTGCAATCACAGATTTTTCAAATGTAAACATTTTGAAATATGTTACGACATGAATATTAAATTATATTATTTTCCCCCTGGCCACGGTAAGTAACTTCCCCAACCTTTGGTCGGATTTGGATCTGAACCTGGAAGTAAAGGAACACATTTAAGTAATAAGTAATAAGTTAAAGGTTAAGAATATAAAGGCCTAAAGAAAATTGGAACTGCTACTTCTTAAGATTCAGTTCAGTCATTAAAATAAAATTGGGGAGCGGGAGATATAAAGAAGCTGCAAGAAAAGGTAGTAAACGAATAAATTCACAATTTTTTTACTATAGGTTAAAGTTTTATTGTAAGTACACCATAATTCTGAAAAAGTAAATACTAATTTAATGAATTTGTTTTTTAGCCTTTAGCAAGTTTTTACCTTTAGCAATGGCTTGCATTTTATGTGTTTCTTCAGGCGAAAGCGTCAGAATCTTCTGTAGAACAGGTACAAGACGACTGCGCTCGTCTCCAGGCGGGAGGGTTAAGAACTGAAAGAATAAAATATTCGTTTTTAACGCTTTCGGTATCGTTATTTGAATTTAGTTAGCGAAATTAAGATGAAATGTAGATTATATCAATAAAAAGTCTCTTAGATAACGAAAGAGCATTTTATTCTTTACCTGAACAATGAGAACGTATAAATAACACAAATAAACAATATGTAGGTACTACGACAGTAGCTCTTGATAATTAAAATGTGTGTCATAATAATATGTGATATAATATTTTGACCACTACCCAAGTTTAGCTAACAGAGTACTATTAAGTAGCATTAAGCATAGCATAGCAAGAGTGGCATTAAGTACTTTAAATTAAGCTGATACAAGAAATGAGAGTAATAAATAATAATGCAAAAAATCAAACCAGCTTTTCTTTGGTGTATTGTAGAAATTCAATAATACTGTAGGCGATAGAATAAGATTTTGTTTATATACGTTTTCAATAGTCTGTCATACTTTTTCATACGATTGTTTTTTCCCTATATATGAGTTTTTCTGCCTAATTGATCTTGTTTTCGTAAACCAACCCCTTGTCGTTTACAAATACCTTGAGTGTAACGTTCTTCATGTACTCGGTGTTGTGCGTGGCGTGCGCGTCGCCGCGCAGGCGCCGCAGCTCGGCTTTCAGCAGCTCGCTCAGCTGAGCCATCCGCGCGCACTCGCGCTCCGACTCCGACAGCAGCATCGTTACGTGCTTCACCCTGCAACACCGACATTGCAATACGTGGTCACCTCAGGACATTGCATTAGGTTGTGGGTGCGGTCCGCACTGGGTGTCTGGTGGGAGACCTCCTTTGGTTTGAACAAAATGTTGAAAAATGATAGATCCAGGGGACAGCTGCCCAAGAGTCTGACACTGGGGTCAAAACCCTATGAACAGTAGGAACATGATAGATTCAGGGGACGGCTGCCCTCCCCGCACCCATCCTTCTCAGTATGCTCAAAGTGACTGGTGTTATACTTTAACCTCATAAAATAACGGCACTGGTAATTAGCATAGCAACCCAGTGGTAGTAATGGGAGTTCAACTAGAGCTTATTTAGCATCTGTAATATCCGCCGGTACCCAAACCACCAGTACTAGCTACACATTACATTACATTGAGTACAGCAGGCGGTCAGTCAATCGACCAATCAGGGTCAATGTGACATATTATTATAATACCTTATTACGATAATTTCAAAATAAACTTACCTTTGTTGCTGCGCTTGTAATTTACGTCTCAAATCGGAGATTTCTTGTTCTGAAGTAAAGGAAAGAGAGGCAGTATCAAGCGCATCATCATCTGGAACGCCCTCTTCGAGAAGTCTTTCTAATGGTACCGGGGACCGGCGGTTGCTTGCGCCAGTTAAGAATGACTTCGACGGTGGAGGCGATGGTGCTGATTCTGAACCCTAAATACATCAGAGTTGTTGTTACGTCATGATAATAAAGAATAAAGTTATGTGTGAATAATATGTCTATATTAATTGTAATAACTATTGCAATAACTAGTATAAGATTATGGCGTGGATTGAGTCAGGCGCCCGGCCACCTGATGTTAAGAGAGATACAAAACATAATCAATTTGAATACGATTAAAATGAGTAAACTAGTAGGACATTCCCGAATAAAAAACACGTGAGTTAAGCCGCGTGTACTATTAAAAAAAACTATTAAAATGTATTTAAAATTATGTACCTAAAAAAGAAATTTTTGAATTCAGACGCCGGACTTTCGAGACATGTAAATAGGCTACATACCTAATTGAGTTTCGGTACACAAAATACTTTTTACTACACATATTTACGTAATAACAGAATCAGAATACTTTTTATTTGCTACGAAAATCCGGGAGCCTGGCGAAGTATTAAACAACTTCAATGTAAATTTTAATTAAAATTATTGTGATCTTATCTTATAGCTGTAGGCAATCGTAAGGCAAATTGATGCTACCTTTAGGTATACTCTTTTAGTTCATTTTTAGTATTTGAAATTATTTTGAAGTTGATTTAGAAATGAAAGATTTATCACCTCGCCCTCTTCCCTCGGGATAAGAGAAACATTGATTTCCATTTCCCCATCACTGCTGTCATCCTTTGGTATAACTGGTAACAAGTATTTATCGCGATCATCGTTCGGTAAAGTCGTGTTCGTTCTCGCACTCTCTTGTAGACTTGCTATTTGTTTCTTGTAGGAATCGGTTTCCTTCTGTAACTTTGCTTCAAGATCTGCGATCTGTGACTTGTAGCACTGTGTTAACGTCGTAATCTGTAATAGGAAATTGTACAAGTATAAGTTATTAGTCCCGACTTATACAGAGAAGGAACTCGAAAGGCCTGAAGTATACTCCACTACACTATTCCTAAGGCGGATTGGTGGAGATATCTACAGGTTAGTGGCCAACCCTTATCGGATGTTTCCAAAACACTGGCCTAAAACCAAGTACTCAAAATGTACTCGGATACCGCAGGTGCCAAACCGGGTTATGTTGGATTCTTACCGCACTAAAACCCCCTCGGTGGCCTGCCTCAGTTCAGTCCGGGTGTACTGACATACCTGTAGCTTGTGCTGGGCCTGCTCGGCGTCCAGCTGGTGCGCGAGGCGCGCGAGGTCGCTCTGCAGGCGTGCGGTGCGCTGGTTGGCACGCGCCGCCTCCCCACCCGCTTCTGCAGCTCGTTTCCTTGCTGCTTCCACTTCACTGATCAGTTCATTGTACTGATCCCTGTAAACACCAACCACCAAATTAATGTGACTTAGTATTGCATAATAATATGTATTTAAATTATCAACTTATATGGTTTAAAGCTACGCATTTGCATTTGCATTGATAAGTAACTACAGGTGACTTAAAATGAATATGTAACACACATAAAACAAAATATTTTCAGCCATTTGCCTAAAATTTATCTGCAACTCCCTATACGCGTATATTTTATAAATAATAAAATAACTCAAAAACTAAAATTGAACTTACTGAACAGTTGTATATTTAGCTGTCAATGTTTCTATCTGTGCTTTGAGCGCCGCAGCTTCTTCTTTTAGTTGTTCTTCTTGACTATGATCTATGGTCTGGTTCTGACGTAAAACAGCTTGAGCTCGTACCTTTTTAAATTGTTTATGGTTTAGTTCTTATTGTCACGCATGATTGTAAAAAAAATTATTAACGAAATATACAACTTATGATTCCAATTTTAAAAAAATAAGCTTACAATATGCAACATGAAATATTTCTCTGGCTTTTAAGAATAATAATTCCTGTGGATATTAAAGATTAATAAAATCAAATAATATCTACTTAATATAATTAAGAAATATTAAGAAAATCTTACTTTATAGCTTGTATATTCAGTCTTCAAGTCAGCAAGTTCAATATTTGTTATTAGCAATTTTTCATCTAATTCAGCGGACTTGAACTCCAGCCTTTTTATTTTATTGTTTAGTTCAATTTTTTCTTCACCTAAGAGCATGATTATTTTTTCCTTCTCACTTATCAAACTAGTCATTTCCAAATCACATTCTTCATTCTTTCTTTTCTCGTCTTCAAGATCTTGCATCAATTTAGAAATGAGGTCCTTCTTTGTGTTGATTACGTAATCTTTTTCTTTGCTGTCCTCTAAAGCGCTTTGCAATTGCTCTTTTAGTAACCTATTTTGCGTTTCTTCAGTCTTAATTTGTTCTTCTAGTAACTTTATTTGTGTTTTCATTGCAGTTATTGTTCCCTCTTGCGTGTCTATTGTTGATTCCATCTACGAAAACAAGAAAATTGTAATAAATTATTACCTATTGCAAGATCAATTGTTATTACTTTATCCATAATAAAAAAATAAAACAGTCCACTTGGAAAGTCGAAAAGGAGGTACAAAGTAATCTAATAAAGTTTAAGTTTATTCAACACGTTTTTTTCTGTAGCCAAAATGTAGAACTGTTTTATAATATGTTTATAAGACTTCAAAGTTTTCAGAAATGATATTTTCACTGCAATATTATGTTTTGCTTAATTTATGGTGCAACATAAATGTGTCGACAAATTATTTAAAAAAACATTTAATCTTTTTAATAGTAAATAGGCACCAACTTGCACAATTTTCTTTTTACTTTCGTCCATTTTATTGGTAAGCTCTTTCATAGATCTTTCATAATCTTCCATTTCAAGACTGAGAACATTTTTCCTCTTGACATCACGAAGAGCTTTTTCCAATTGCTCTTTTGTTACTTTATGTGATTCTATTTCAGCTTTTAACTGGTCATTTGCATTTTGAAGCTCAGCTAAACAAAATATAAGAAATGAAATTGAACATAACATAAATTTTTTTAAGCACATTTTTCTGAGCTGTGAGCTACAGCTCTACTACTTTCCAAATTAAGAAATTATTATACATATATACTGTACCTTCATATTTCTCTAATTTCTCTGAACCCTGTTTTGAAAGTTCAAGGTTACCAGTTAAAGTCTTTACTTTAGCTTCAAGTTCTGATATTTTTTTTACTTTATGGCTACTTTCTTCCTTTGAACTACTAATAGTATCATTATCTAACATTTCTTTCTCATTAAGAAGCTTTCTTAACTTAGCTTTTTCTTGTTCGCAAGCCTGCAGCTGACCAGCTGTTTCATTCAGTTTCTTTTTTAGTTTTAAAGCAAAAATTCTCAATTTAGTGTATCTGTAAAATATAAACGAAGTAACAATTAGACATAAAGATATAAATAATAATGACAAATAAACATAAAATTGTGTATAGGAAGAAAACTTAATAAACTTACTTATCTTCAAATGTATCATCTAAGTCTTTCATACGAGCATGCTCTTCTGCTTTGGAAATAGTGGATGTAGACATATCTTCATTGGGTAGGTCTACAACTAAAAAAAAGGTTTCCCATTTAAGTGAAAATGTCATCATTATAATAATAATAATATATTTGTCACTATCAATATTAAAGTCTAAATGTTTTTGTTGTCAATCTTCTTCAATATCAATCTTAAGTACAAACGTAAGTATTAAACAACGTGCACTCAAGACTATCTCAATTTTAAATTCAGTTTCTTAATATTTAGGCCTTAAATCAGGCCTTAAATACTTTTTTATTGCAATAGATAGATAGATGCAGTATAAAAATATAAAAAAAGTTAGTATGAGCCAATGGGCACAGAATTTTTTAGGTTTTGTAACCACTTCAAGTATTGATTTAAGATTTGACACTACATACATACTCATAATCATAATTAAAAATAATAATACCTGAACTTTGTTGCCTTAATCTTTCAATATCTTCTTTTAAACTTGCAATTATTGCATCTTTTTCAGCAATGCATTTTAAAGCATGATCTTTTTCATTAGCAATTTCTTCAATTGCTTCATAATTTTTACTGCTATTCTGTTCAGCATTCTTCAGATCTCCCTCTAATACGTCTATTTTTTTAAGAAGATTGTCTCTTTCTTCTTTGACAATATCCCTATCTTTCTCCAATGTTTCAATAAGCCTTTCCATTTCTGATATGGCTTTTTGCAATTTAAATATAGCCTCACCACGTTCTTTTAAGACTTGGTTAATTTCCTTCATTTCATTAAGTAGCTCAGTATTCTCCGATTTATAACTTACTAACTTTGATTTAACATCTTCACATTCTAAAAGAAGAGCGTCATATTCTTTAGACTGGGCACGACATTCTTTAATTTCAGATAGTAGTAACGAATTTTCTTGTTTATAAGCTGATAGCTTTGTTTCCAGTCTAACAATGTCAGCTTGTAAAGACACATTGATTTCAGAATAATTCTCTGCTTCATCTTTTGGTTGTTCTAAAGAAAGTTTTAAAGTATCTATTTCTTCTTTCAGCAATCCATTCAAATCTAGCAAATTATCATATTCTTTCTTGATTTTGTCATACTGTTCTTGTAGTATGATCTTTTCTTCCTTTACTCTTGACACATCATTTTCTTTTTCCTTTCTATAGTTTTCTTTTATTTCAGAATTATCATTTAATATAGCATGGTAATGCTGTTTTAATTGCTGTAATTCTGATTGAATTTTATCATTTTGGTCTTTTAAGATCTCATTTTGATTTTCCATTTCCACAACAATATCTCTAGCACTCAATTTCTCTTTTACTAATATTGCTTTTTCACTTTCCAATGCTTTAATTTGTAAAATTAACTTTTCATCATTTAAGTCTTTATTTTCTTTTTCTTTCATAAATTCATTTAATGTTTTGTTTTCATTTAACAAATATTTGATTTCATTTTTCAATTCTTCTTTTTCATTTACTAAATTTGTTACTTGCAGATTAAGATTTTTCAAGTCATTATTTAGGAGATTATTTTCACTGCATAGCTTTGATATAGATTCATTCAGCTTTTCACATTCAAACTTTATTTTTAATAAATTGTTTTCTAATACAGCATTATTATTTTTACTTTCACCTAACTGATTTTCATAACTATTTATTTGTGATGTTAATGATATATTCTGGTCACTTAATTGTTTTATTTCAGAAATATAATTTTCCTCATTAGAAATATTTTTTGTTGTCAATGAATCGCTTAACTGTTTTTCTAAGCTTTGTAGTTTCTCTTTTAAAGAAATGTTTTCTTTGTGTAATTCATTAATCTGACCATCCAAAACACTAGATGCTTTCAGAATTTCATTTTGCCACTTGGGTATGTTTTCCGAGTACTCCTGTACAGTTTTAGATAAAATATACCTTGAACCTTTTAGTTGATTTATACATGCTGCACATTTTAAAATTTTATCTTTGTAACTTTTAAGTTTTACATTTGCCTTATCTTTTTTTAATTTTTCAGATTCATACAACTTATTTATTTCTTCAATTTTGGCATCATAATTACTTGTTATTTCTATATTTTTGACATTTTCGTTATAAATATTATTTTCTAATTCTTTGATTTTCTTATTGAGTTCTTCAATTTTAATTTCATAAATTGCATCTGAAAAAAAATATTATAAAGTGAAATAAAAAGACAATTTAAAATTAGCATATATACATACATAATACATACATACCTGTTTGCACTTTTTCTTCAAGCAATTTTAGTTGTTCTCTTTGTTGAAGACCAATATCATTAAACTCAGTTGTTCTGTTTTCAAATTCAGTCATTTGGCTTATTAGTTGATCATTTTCATCTAAAAGTCTATTATTTTGTCTTTTCAGTGAAATAATCTCACTATCAAGATCTGACAATTTTTGTGTTAGATGTATGAGGTTTATGTCTTTATCAGCCAATTCTGTTTTGTGCTTACTAACTTCCTGTACTAAAGCATTGCATTTTGCATCCAGAGCCTTTAATTTACTTTTAGCACCATCTATTTCGGTTATGTATGATAGTTTTTGTTCTGTTAATGAATCAACTAGTTCTTGTAGAGTTTTTGCATTACTATCACTGGCTGCTTTTTCTGCATTACAGCTTTGAAATTGACTTTTTAGATTATCAAGGTCATTTTGCAATTCTGTAAATATATAATATAGGTTAGTATATGCTCCTGTATGGGAGGTGATCAAAAAGTATTGATAATCTATCGAGCCAAGCTAGAATTGGAGTTTTTATCACCCCTCATCTATATTGAAAATAATTCCAAACATAAATTACCTGATTTTGCTTGTTTTGCTTTTTGAGCAATTACAAGTAAACCTTTACATTTAGTGATCAATTCATCACGACTTAAATCATCAAAAGGGCTCTTCTTAATAGCACCATCATGGTCCTAAAATTTTTTTAACAATTAATGTGTAAGTGGTATATAGCAGAAATGGCAAACCAAAGAACATGAACAGATAAGAAAATATTTTGGTCAAAAAATCTGTCTACATCCATGATGTTTATAGTTATAGATGCATTGTCAGCTTAGTGTTTTGGCAAAAAAAAATCAATACAAATGTCAGATTTTGAGCAGCTTAAGTTGGCCAAATGATCGGCAGCAATGTCTACTTATGAATATTTGTGCCATATTTTAATGCAAAGATGTTAACATATGGCCGGTCTATAGGTAATGTCTTGTCTCCATTTACAATAATTTAAATTCTGGTTTAGAATCGTGCCACCTCACTGAAAGTTGTAATGGCTTTGGAGGTTCATAAAGTCAAATTACTACAGACATCTGGGTAACAGAAGTAAATAATTCATTTGTTCGATAGTACTCTTATAATATTCGCGGTAAATACAATGTAAATTTCGGAGTAGTCGTACGTTGACAACACAAATATGGTCCACTAAACGGTGTATGTTTCATGTTGTGTGATAAGTGTAATGATAACTTTATCAATAAATAATACAATATAATTAATATAAAATAGAATGGTTCGGTGTTTTATAGTACATTTGCTGTATATTTCGATAGTTTAAAAACAATTTCACTAAATTGTAGATACCTTATTTTCAGATTCCATGATAAACGCTTGTTTAAGATCTAAAACATTCCCACTTGATTAGATGTCAGCTATATTATTATAAAGATTGATGCAAGTTTTAAAGGGAGAATATTAATAATATTTAAATTTTAGAATATGAAGATGATCACATCAACAATTACAAATTATTCT
>DWQL01000829.1:0-13260 GCA_018231265.1 Noctuana haematospila | reverse complement strand
ATATCCAAGATTTTGTATTCAAATATGTTACAAGTTATGTTTTACCAGCATACATTTTGTTAACTTAATTTAAAAATTTAACCTGTGTTTGTGGTCTTGAAAGTTAAACAAATACACCGCTATGTTATATTAAAATTAGATGATGCCTTCGTCATCCAGTGCTTAACCGCAACCGCAAGTCTTACTTTATTTGCAACAACTCGAGAATATTTGGTTTACCTATATCTAATACATTGCGCAGGAATATTTAGTTTTTATTTTTGTAAATTTTGTATCTAGATGTATTGGATGTGTAAATTGCGCACGTACTATAATGTTCGTAATGAAGTTCGTGTCTGTGACGAACACGTCTCAGATACAGATAGATGGCGGAGAGTTAGGTAATAGTCCCTGTCGCCTTCAAATTAAGCCCTTACACGAAGCGGGGAGGAGGACGTGTCGTAAATTTGTCATAGGATGGTGGAGCGAGTCGTTAGAACTAGGCCATAATATTTCTATGAAAATTCGAGAGCCTCTTTTCTATATTTTCTCAAAGGTATGGACGGATGGTCGAAACGTCCATCGGCGCCTGCGTCTGGTTGTTCGCAGTCACGCCAACCGCGTCCCATCTGTCAATGTCAAGACAACGCCGAGCAATATTCTCACGTGTGCAATACGAGGAAGTGTTTTTATCGCCATTACGTAAAGAAGCCATTATCGAAGATGCCTCTCATCCGCCCTTCCGATGTAGGCACTGTTTTAACGTAGTTTAATCTAAGGCAGTAAATTCGTACTAGATAACGGCAGCCAATCTAAGAACATAAGTGTTCACTCGTGAATTCGTGACTTTATCTGTGTCTGGATAATACTTCTAAATCAGATGCCAAAAGGATTGCGTTAACTATTCTGCGATATGTTACGCACAATTTATCTTTGCGGAGAATACTGTTGCTAAAAAATCTGGGATTCGGAGTAAACGATATGAAGTTAGTATTAAATACGAGTTTTAATAATTTTGATAAAGCACTACAAACAAATCCATAGCCTCAGTACAAATAATCAGTTTTATCACTAAAATATAAGTAGGTAATAAAATTATGACTGAACTACTTACACTGCGTTCTACAATCACAAGTATGTAATTTTCATATGCCATTGCATTTTACTAATAACTACCTGATTAATTTATTAAATCGAAAAACAACTATACGTAGTCTACGCCATACCTACTTACCATAAAAAACGAAAACATTTAGATCTTCACGTTTTCGTTAACTGCATTTAAATAACTTTGTAATGAAAGTAGCACATGCAATGGCTATTTATATTCTATCGAGCTGCCATCAACGCCAGTTTGAAATGTTGACACTCCCACGCGCTACGACCGTATCGTCCTTCTATCATACATCTCTGCCTGTACCTGTCGCGTCGACTCTTGCTAAAAACTCAACAGTAAACAATATCACGCCTATACAATATCGCGTAATATGGAAATGTTCATAGAAAACACAATTCGAACAATAGAGAAATAAACCATGTTTCATATTCTACTCCCGCTCAACTCGATATTAAACGTGCCGCTTTTACTAAAAGTACTATTTTCTTATCTTATGCTTCTTAATTTTTAACTTTTCAATATTACTTACATTACAACCGGTCATGTGTGATCTCATGTGTGTAGCGATTGTTTTTTTATAGTCGTTTATTAGTAGAGCTATCTCGATTAATGTACGTCTTCATCGTAGATGTCGTTTTATGTAAGCCGAGACCCTATGCTGTGTTAGTTGGATAAGATCAAAATTAAGTTTAATAGAAGTTGACATAAGTTCTTGTTATAAATTTATGGCCACAACATTTCGCTGTAACTTTATTAAAAGCTAATATTAGCCCGCCGATCTTCTACGCGTTTTCTTTTTGAAATTGGTAAACTTATTCATGTATTAGTGATTTAATAAAAAAAAGTAATTTCGTTGCAGCTCAAAATAATAAAAATCTCCATCAAGTCGACACAATGTATTTGCCCGGTGACGGATGTAATTCGATTAAATTTTTGTCCATAAGCCATTGACTTGCTACTATGCGGATGCTTTCATTCACTCTTTTGGAACTTAATAAATCTACCTGATGCCATGCGACTTTCATCATTACCGATGGGTGCTTTTTTATTGAACGACAACGGCGACGAAATCAGCGCAGTAGTGCAATAGTCTATGAAATAGTACTGCATCCTGCCTGTCTGTTCGTAGAGAATTATGACGTTTTCGGTGACGTCTCGGGACCGTTCAATGAAAAAGCGTCCATTCAAACCGGATATAGATTAGGAGATTTCACAACGATAGAATCTCAGGTGCCAATCTAAATACGAACGATTTTTTTCCAATGTTTATTTATGATTGAGGTAATGTTAAAAACAGGCTGTCAAATAATTACAACTCTTAGGACCTAAAGAAAATACAAAGTATAATGATCATTTTCATTTTTAATTCTGCAATGTAGGATTTAATAGTATCGAAAGCACAACAAAGTACCAATCTTTATGGCGCCAACTTGACGTCCAGGGTTTATTATCTGTAATCCAAATAATAATAGCTAAAGAGCCTTAAAACTAGTTAAAGGATTTGAAGGTTGGAAGTCTTATACTGAAAAGTAGTCGGTTTATAATAATACATATATTTTAATATCAAACTTGTAAATACATATGTAATAAAATCGTTGTTTTTGTAAATTTAATAAACATTGATCATATTAATTCGAATCACAAGTAAATCTTCAATATGTAACGTAGAGTTGAATACGGAACCGTGTTTACGGAACGAAAGAATTATTAGAGTCAGTTACACTCTTATAACTTTTTTATGATCTGAAAACATTGTCAACGTTGCCGTTGATAGCAAGTATATCTAGCAAACGTAAAACGGGCGCCGCTAGTCAATGTTCATTCACTGTCAAGAGTATACGCCGAGTAATTGTTGTTGTTAGGGCAGCGTAGCGAGCAGCCGGCAATGTGAACAAGGTTATGGAGCTTAATTGACAGATCACAACGACAGCAACAGACGGTAGCTGCCTTCGTCCAGGCTAACTGTATCGCTACTGTAGGTTCGACAAGCTCTACATCGTATCGTATCTTCCACCGCAACGGGAAATGCCCTGCACAATCCACGACGACATTGACCGTATTTACGCCGCAATTTCCTGCAGGAGCCGCATTCTCGTGACCAAAACCGCATTAGGTAAAAACAAATTGACCGAGAAGTACTTAAGTGGCAACTTACTTACATACCCACGTTAATGACGTAGAATTCACGGAGGAAAGTAAACGTTTAAGTCATCTCGCCTTTGCGCTTGAATTGGTATTCAAGCAGGCGCACACCTTTCTGTGTCATCTCTATTCTGATATTTGCTGTGTCGGTTGCTAAGTGAAACCATTGCGAGAATCTTTTATCATCCATAATGCGAGCCGTTTCGGCTCTTGTTCGGGATCCTACTGTGACAGCCATTATAATTCCGAGTGAATGTGGAAGTGTACAAAGAAGGCTTTGTGCTTGCCATAAATATTTATGAGTAAGTGCCTATTTTCTTCACACGTGGGCTGGTGGATACGCACGATACTGTCGACCTAATTGGACATTTGTAGGCGCGAATTTGTTTCAGTTGTTCTGGAATACCTTATTTATTATAGAAACGGATTATAATTTATGGCTGCGAAGTTTTATGTCTCTGTCACCTTGGAAATTCTGTTTATTAAATGAAATTCAGCATCCTTTTCCGCCATCATCATAAGTTTCTAGTCAATATTATATAACGATAAATACTGGGAAGATAGCAATCCTACTTTCTCTTAACTAGTTTCTTGAGGCCACTATAAGAAAGTAAAACCCCGCTATGCTAGTACTCGATAGCTCGCCCCGTGTCCTGTTGACACACAAATCGTAATGATAAATTATTCTGGAAAGAAGAGGGAACAAACAGTACCTACCTAATGCTACTTTTTTGTCATATTAATTCCAAAACTATTTCTATATTATGTTTGTTCCAACATATTCATTACATTTACAGTTACAATAATAATTTATGCAGTTTTAATCTTATAACTTATTTTACATGATAGGACGCAACAGAAAACATTCACAGGTTTTGGATGAGAGGTTTTTTTGTGTGTCCAATCGAAACGAATCAGGGAAACTGATCTAGATACAGTTATTTTTAAAGCCTTTTTAATCCAACGCAGATGGCTTCAAAACCGTTATTATGATATTAACTTACCTGAAAGTACTACAATACAATTATCATTTATTTGTCGAGCTAAAATTAATTTTTGTATGTTATTTAAAACACAGCTTTCTTTGTTATTACATTAGTTAGTACCAATAAACTGCTGTAATATCAGAACAACGAAGCAAAGAACGAAATAGAAAATGGAGTCTTCAGAAAATCAACTATCACATCGTTTCGTTGAGTTGGGAACACGGTTGACACACTTTCAGGGGGTCTCAGCTCGGGACCACGGCGACGACATCACGTTTCCCATGTTAAGAATTGTTTATTGAAGTCATGATGTGACCTTAACATTGTATTTTACGATTGTCTCGTCACTAGTCCGAGTACTGACATTTCAATAGGGAAGGTGAGCATGGGTCACGGCGTGAGTCAAAGCACGACGTGTCATGTTGGATGGTCAGCTCACTGACACCACCGCGCCCGCCCTAAACCATGAAGGCTATGAAAGTTATTCCTACTTGGTGAATACTATTAAAGAAGTATTAAACCCACAATCCAACATACCGACGTGATCTAATACCATTACAAGCAGTGTATATGTAATCAAAGAAACTAATCACAATGCATCTGATACATCGTAATATGCCCTAACAAAAGCATAAATAAAATCTTTTTTACTGGCTTAGTTGTTATTAACATCTTTATGTCACGTTTCCTATTTTTACCGTGGGTATCAAATTACATTGCAGATTTTTTTTATTGCAATAAAAACGAAATAGTCGTCTAGCTAACTATGTAATTCTAAAATACTGGTATTATCTTCACGGAAGTATGGAATGTGAACAGTATTTTCAATGGATATAGGCAGACGATTACCTTCACTTAGTTCTCGTGCTGGAGTATGGTTGCATTTCTAGAATTACCTCCGGAAGCTTATCCGCGTTGGTGTTGACTTGAATTTGCATCTAGTATTTTCTCGTCGTTACGTCGATTGTAGGTGCTCACGATTTAACGCTGGTATTAATGCATTATTCAGAGGGGTTTTCATTAGACTGTCGCTATCGGTGCGGGGGATCGCGCTCTCGTTAAAATGTACGGATGGCATGACGACTGCTCGTATTGGGATCGAACGAGATGGGCACGCACTCAACACATCACTTTGGCTTAAAAATATTGTAAACCCCTCTGGCATTCATACATTGTATATGCTAACCCGCAATATGTACCTATTCATTGTTGTCGCCTTTAGCAATGAGGTGAGGGTATAGTTTACACCTTTCGAAGAGCTTTGTTTACCTCTAGACATAAGACAGTGCCAAACGATAAACCTTGGGTCTTTCAAGTCCAGCTATAAAATATTTACAATATGGGTAATGTAATGGCTCTCAATAATTATAATCATATAACACCTTATTTGCTTTAGCAGTAGGTACCTACTATCTATAAACTACTTCAAACTTGTATTGACAATAAAAGACATACAGGCTATGAGTATTGTGTATAGAAAGTTACATAGGGGGGGTTATTAGCTGCAATAAGTCTTTCTATATAGAATTTGGCATGTTTGAAAACCGTTTTATAATAAACTTAATAAATATTATACTGATAAAAACAAAGATAAATGTTTATCTTGCTTCATATGATGACTTTTATAAAAGGATGTACGCGAAGTCGCGAATGCGGCTTATTAAAAACCTAGTTTGCAGCTTGACCAGTCGCATTGAAACTGGTGCGGTACGGTCAGACGGGACGAGACAGGTTTATCAACCCTACATACAGCGCCTCGCGGATACGGTTTACTTTCTACATTAATGAGCGCATCCCGCTCAACTTGGCCCAAATGAACCATACATAATCTTATTCGAAGCTTCTATGTTAAAATGGTTATAAATGTCTCTCCTATGTAATTTTACACGGTGTTGTCTATAGCTCTGTTTAATGAGTAAGGATTATGCTTGAAGTAAAGTTCGCTTACTACTGCTGCTTGCTAATTATGTTATACGAAGGATTGTACAAAACCGCACATAATTACTATTGTTTTGGTAATTGTGAGCGTTTCTTATTCACCTACCTACTAACATTTTCAAATTAGGTATATAATATATAGTTATTGTTGAATTAAAATGCCTTGTTTTATATCTTTTTAATTTCTTCTACAGAAAAATTAATAGTTAGTACAAGTGCGAAGCCGCGAGCTATCGTTAAATCCCAGTTAATCGATCGGCGCGATAAATCGCGTTGAACGCTAATGCACACGCGCATATCTATTAAAACAGATTTTACATTCAACTGACGTGCCTAGAATAGACCCTACTTAAAAGTAACTTCTCTTGCGCGTAGGCTTAATTAAAGGACACATATTCCATTAATGTCCGTAGTTAGTTTACTCACGTTGCAGCTTAAATTCAATCTGAAGTAGACTTACACTTTTATAGTCGCCGGACACGCATATCCTTTTAAGATTTTTAGACAAAAGGATGGCAGATTGTATATAAATCTGTCCAGATCTGTCAATTTCGTCTTTTTACGTTAGGGATTTCTATGTAGGTATACTTACTATTATCGTAATGTATCAGGACGTGACGTTACATAAACATTAATAAATAATTCTGTTCTAGGGATGGGGTAAGAATAAAACCGAGTTATAAATTATTAAAGCAATTTTATGCGTGTTAATATTCGCGGCTCGAAATGTAGGTATATTATAAAAACGCTTGAAGAGGAAAAGCTTGTTATCGTAATATTTGTAAGATATTCCATGATGGATATGTTACATTTCCGGCTTCAATTATATCAGACTTGCACACATCAGAACACAGAAACACTTGTAAACAATAAGCAACACTGACCGGGTTAACCTTGAATGGCAAATGTATGTAGAGTTTCGCCGAGTAAAAATATGCCATTGATGCAAGCGGCGTGCGTGCGCCGGATAACGGTCACCACGAGCCGAATAAGTGGTTTAACATCGTACGTGGAATGATAATGTTCACAGTCGCGACTTGTCACGCGATTCCACTGCGTTTTACTATCTGACGCGTTTCATGGCTCACTTTCTAACCTTTCTAACCTTGTGTCTTTATGCTACGTGACATAGTGGTTCCGATTTACGATTCCTCAGAGATAAACTGTTGCATATGTATTATATCGCACTAATGTTCGATTCTCTAACGCTCTCGTTTGCTTCAATGAATGCAATGAACGCGTTGAATGAGGCTGGATCAAACATTCTATGCAGCCAATTATTGTGGGGTGGTGTCGGTGTGGCGTCAGGGCGCACAATGCGCCGTTAACGAGTTTTACCATCGGTCCGTCAAACGATGAGTGGCGCTCTCTGACGTTTGCGGAACACCTCAATCCATTCTTTGTTTACGTTATTGGACAGTAGGTACTCGCCTGCGGAGCCCGATCGCATCCTGAACGCAATAAAGCTCGAAGCTTGCTCACGACTCTGCAATGTCTACTCTTTATCGGCTCCGTCAAATACGGTACGATCTTAAACGTATTTTAATAACTTCCACCAGAGCCGGTCGCTATAATGGACTCATGCAAATTCTCGTACCAAAGGAGCCCCGTTAGTCACCGATACCGACGGTAACGAACCGCCCCGTGAAATAAAGAAAGGTATTAATCGCAACGGGAAATCCGATCACGCTGCAGGCGTCCAACGGCGAACAGGTACCGAGGGACCTATGACTACATTGCAAATTAGAATACCTGAGCGATCGAATGCACGCAAGAAACATATTGCTTCCTAATGAGATCCTTGCTATACTTACTTCACATTGGATGTAGGTAAAAAACTAGTGAGACATCTTAAAGAAAGTGCTTTTACGTTCCTTTACAAGTATAACGTTAAATGGAAAAGGTGAAGTAACTTCTAGAGCAGTTGATGGACTACGTGTGGACTTTAAAGTTCCCTTTCGTGATATGTCAGGCGCTTTCTCCGTTGTACGAGTAATTCTTTCTACTGTGACATACCTATGCACTCTTCCTTTCAGTATCGCGAATCTTAGCGGGTATGTAAACAGAACTGTCGGTGTCATTAGTCAATTTACTAGAGATTTGAGAGAGTATTCGATATAGGCTGTTAAAATGTTTAAGATTTTTTACCAACGGCACTACTTATAGATAGTTACATTTTACACTACAGGTAGAAAAAATAGTGGATAAAAAGCTATCAAAATTGAACAGTAGTATATTTTTTAATTGTTTTGTAACCAGAAGTAAGAAGGTATACTTATCTTTCCTTTTCCAATTACTATTACTAAATTTAAAAAAACTTTATCTTCTCTCACGTTCGCATCAAAATTGAGTTAGGCGACGAAAACCTCTGCAAAAAGTATGTTGGAAATCTAATAGAGTTTGTGGCAAGCCAGCTATTTTTATTTTTTAGTTTCTCTGGAACTGAAGATAGCCACGCCACGTAACGCTGGCGAACGAAGATGAGAGAACCTGACATTACAGTAATAACTCTGTACCGCCCTTCTGTCATTATTCTCGTACTTTTCCCTACCTAAAACTACTTTCATTTTTTTTTTCATTTTCAAAGGCGTAATTTGAACAAAACCTAGCCGGTGTTAGCGAAAAATATAAGAAGACCCTTAAATAAAGAGATACATAGTTTTTCATTTCCACGCCCGTTTCAGTCGCACATATATTATCTAGTTCGCATATTCGACCTTTTAAATAAATTATAAAATCAAGTTCTACCTCAAACATAGGTACTATTTAAACATAAATTACTACTAGGTATGCAAACCAAAATTGGCTACAACGAAATGTCAGACTTATTACTCATATTCGTATTATTGAATAATAAAATATAATGCGTAGGCACAACTTATCTTCGATTTGACATTGAACTTTAATCAGGTGCTAGTTTGTTGACCTCTTACGTAAGATCACATCTGTTACGTACGACTATCAAGTGCTTGTTGGAATGAAAATAAGAACGATTGCTATAGATGTGCCGCGGCGTTTCCTGCGTCGCCGCGTCGTTCGCTTGAGCTTGGCATGTAGGCCCTATTTATTGTAATTATGTCTCCCGGCTTGAAACCACCACTCTATCTTGTCGATAGTACGCTCGTACTCATGTCCCTTGCGATTACATCCTATTTATCTTTCACTGTCCATGTGCCACTTGCACTTTAAAGAATAATGTTTTGGATGAGATATTACTGAAAATATTCATCGTATAGTTAAACTTGAGCTCGATCTTCTCTACAATTGTTGAATTATACTTCAGATATATTAGAAAACGCAGTTCAGACGAATGATGTATTGATTAATCAAACCATGGAGGTAATTTTAATTAAAATTTGATTTATTTAATTAAGATAATCTCAGTTATCTTTCGTTAACCGCACTCCAACAAAATGAATAAAAAAATATCTTGGCATCTCACGTGGATTCATAAGAGTATTGCCTGACATACCTCTAGTTGCCGTTAAAAATACGTGAGATTATCAACAGCGTTCTTTACTTTCGATCTCTACGAACTCTAATCTTGCACATTAGTCTCAAAGAGTTCTATCGTTAAAATGTAATTACCATTAGCGCTTTCGCTTACCTCGCGTTATCTGAAGGTATTGATTTTCGAAGGACGCCAATAGTTTTTTGATAAGGATGTTCGATCGGCAACCTACTGAGTCCGTTTGCTTTGGTGGTGATATCGCGCGCAGGATCGTAACTTCTTCCCACATAATTGGCGTGTGGGCGCGGCGGTGGCGCGCTATCCCGATCGACGCCCACCGGCGACGCGGCGACGCCCGATTAGATAGGTACCCCGACACTCGTGACCCGGGAAACGCCGCCCAATGTCCGACCCACTGGCCGCAGGGACGGGACATATCGAAAATCTAGATTTTTGGGCATCGCAATTAAAAAAATAAATATATAAAAAAATTATGAAGTCATTTTCTGGGAATAATTAAAAAAAGAAACGCACGTGGGAAGTCTCTTGTTGTCATCTTTGACAGTTTCAGAATATTCTATAGATAATCGTCAAAATCCCAAAAAAACTACAGGCTACATTGTAGAGTTGTTAACTACATCATGTGCTAATTTGACTTGGATGATTAGAAAATGGACAGGTAGAATACCCAATTGAAATTTGCAAATTGACGATTATATTTATTATATCGAGGAAATATTATAATAGTAGGAGTTTTCTACTACAAATTTCCCCATAATAATTTCTGAACCTTTTTATTTTAACTTTCCATAGCCACAATTTTCAATAAATTGTCTGGCTAAACATAATGTACGAATGATATTGGGTAAATACTAATTTTATGTTCGTACTAAGTTGATTTCTCCAAGGAGTCACGCACAATCTCTGCCGTCGCATCAGATAAACATCGACAGCATTGCGGCGGCGGCTGGCCCCGATGGCCTGCGCGGATTGTACGCGCCCTCGCGACAATACCTACTCGACGAGGCAGCTCTCATTAGCGATGAGATGTGGCGACCCGTTCGTTACGCACGATGCCCTGCGAACCTACTTGTATCATTGACTGGGTATCAGAAATATGATTTTTTGATCAAATGGAAGTTCAAACAATCTTAAAGCTGGTGGAACAACTACCTGCCATAAGGTATTTGGTGGCTATAGAGCCCTCTCCGTTCTAAGGCATCGTATTCCTATCATCTCTCAATTGGATTCAATGGAACAAATCCATCAGGCAAAGCGCCGATAAGGGAACGTCTGACTCTGTTGACAAGCTGGTCTTTCGATCTCTTCCAGAAGTTTCTTGTGAGAGAGAATGAATGAATGTAGCAATCAAAACATATAGGTATGAATTAATTAGCTATCCGTTCTTGCCATCTTACTTCCGCCCTCAAGCAATTGCATGGTGCACCTGCATAAATATGTGTGGGATAACAGTGAAATTAATCGGAAGCATCGATGATAGGCTTACATGTTGGTGCCGCCAGGATAAACTTCGATAATCAATATTACCGTTAAGTAGATTCAGGGCGTCGGTTCCGCCTCCTGTTTGTACGGCATTAATATATTGTAATTAGCTCTATATTTAATTTTCCTTTAGAATATACATCGGCAAAATTAATGCGCTACATGTAAACCACCCATAGAACTTTAACTCCTATATTAGAGATATAAAATTTAATGCACCAAGTCATTATTATATCGGCCGATTATGATGAATGAACAGTAGTCGTCATGAAATGGTGATCCGTAATGCCCTACTAATTTTAAAAGATACACAATTTTTAAGTAAACACTATTTTAAAAATAACTTTAAACGTTAAAAATTGAGTTATCAATGACAGACCATAATACCAGTATATATAATAGCTCCATTATTACAAAATAACAAGTATGGTGGCCAAGGTATTTTGTTGAAGTGTATATGACTACTTACGATAAATTCCTGCACCTTTATGTGGATGTACATTTATGTGTGCATTAATATAGCCTATAAATAATTATGATTAGGGTTTGGTCTTTGGATTGCGTAGCTTCTTCGTTCTTTCACAAAACGTCCCTATAATTTAGTTTATGCGCTTCCATTGCAACCACTGCGGACAAATTACTGCGGCCTTATAATTTTCTTCACTTTCTAGTTAGTGCAATAAAATTCTCACGGACTCATGTTTTGAAATTAGTTTAGATATTTCTAACTTTATAATGGATGGTATATACTACACACTATGGAGCTTCCTTTATGGAGTTAACTCCTTAAGAATAGATTTTCCTATACGTAAGGCCCCCAATATGGAAATGTTTTTGTTATCAATACAATACTAAACAAAAATAATATTTGTCAACATCTTATACTATCTATGTTTGGATTTCAGGAATTAAGTAGCAAAATATTCTCCTACGAGTTCTATTCCTAATCCGACACATACTTTAATTAACTAAATAATCTGTATTTAGTGTGATGTTTGTATTCAATGATTTATTCAAACGCAAATCGGTACTTAGTTTGCATTGGATTTATGTAAACAGCTCACTCAAGCACTCGTTATCTTGATACCAGTAGCTGAGACACTTAGTCGCAACGACCAATCAACACGACTACACTTCGGCATTTTTTCCCATGGAGAATGTAGGTACAATGGAGAAGCCCTGTATTTAGTTTTCTTTTTAAAAAGTTGTAGCCTGGTTTTGATGCTCCCGCTACCGCTTTTTCATCCTCCTTCCTACGACAAATTTACAACAAAAGTATGCTTCTTTATGCTCCGTCCTCTATGTATTTGGTCCATGGTTTCGCCCAATCCATGCCTCTTCATCTTCTCACGTATCGTCTGTCTACGACGTCTACGACTGTCGTCTGTTATATGAACACAATAGCTTGGTAAGCGTGACATTTAACCAAATTTTTGTATTTAATCTTTGTGTTGTTCTGGTGTATGCATACTAAAACACTATGGTTATCACATAATGATGTGTTAGATGATTTATGTTAAGTACTTGACTATGAAAAGCACGGTAGTAGCAACATCAAATTAAAATCAAATCTTACATCAATCGATTCCTAGGAGAGTAACAAAAAATGAGTAAATATAGTTAAAGAGACATACATCTAAATACATCCATTGCGGTGTAAACTAGCGGCTCTCTGCAAATGACATTCTACACACCACGCCAAATAGGTGTGCGGAACGCATGGTGCATTTGGGTCACATAGTGATACTATATAATTTAAGTGAGGATTGTAAAACTGAAGTTTCACCACAAGTAATTTAGTGGGCTCATAAGAAGCTCCCAACTAATTTGCGGATCGTGCGTTTCGGGCTGCGGTCACGCGCGAGTTCACCGCAACCGAATTCCGCTACTGAACGTGATGACGCTATCCTAGTTCCATGCACAAATGAGTTGACAAACATTACCTCATCATCGAATTACGAGTATGTCTATTACCAGATATTTAACAAACCACTCGACGAATGCTAATTAAGCCAGGCACGAATCATAAAACCTTTAGTAACATTGTTGGATACTCATAGCTTGCAACACTTTCGTTGTTTAGAAATATTGATTGTCGTCTCAGAGGTCATTTTAATCAATTATTAAGAAATACGTACATGATT
>DWQL01000828.1:0-13262 GCA_018231265.1 Noctuana haematospila | reverse complement strand
AGATTTACAAGTCCTTTTTACAACGTACCTAACTATGCGTTTTATAGAGCACATACGTTTTCAGATTTAATTATGTTAAGATCAAGTTATCTAGGTACATAATTATTGTATTCTTGTTTATCTACAAAAGAAAATCCGGGACATTTTGAAGCATTTTCTAAATATCACGAAGCATTTTCTAATTAATTTTCACCGCCATTATTATACTTGCTTTATTTATTTCAAATCGCGAAACGGTCAACATTGCCGAACTTCAACAATTTAATTGCCACAGCTGCGATATTCTTAAGATTAGAACAAATGAATGACTTTGGAATCAAATGAAAACTCAAACAATAGACACGTAAGCCTCAAACAACATTATTCCACTCAATGTACCTTAACAACAACATACAAACGTAACAAGCTCCCGAGTTGCATAACTCACTCCATGCCTCCGAAGTTCGACCGATGTCGAGCCGGCGGCCGAGCGCCGTCATTAGGTATCTGGATGATCATTGACCATCGTTATCTCGCCTCCCCATCGACAGGAGATCGATCTTGTTCTTACTCTTTTTGTTTTAATAGTATCTGTAGATGGACGGAGGGCGAACATACGCGAGTAACTTTAATGTTTATTTTAACCTAAAATACCTAAATAATTATTCGCTTGAACTAAACTTAATACACTGTAGAATTCCGCTAACGTCACAATAAAACAACTGGCCACAGTTCTTTTGTTCCCCTTAAAAGTATAGGTATTTAAATAAATAACTAACGGTCAGAGGTCATAGTCCGGCTTGTTGACGGAAGTTTTAGTAGTAGGTACACCAATAATTTCACAAACTTTTTGTTGTTTACAAAACATTCTTTAACAGTTCGGCAGGTGTATTTAAGTGTCTTTTATTAGCACTGGAAGATATTTTACACGCTTTTTATACAAAAACAAAGAAATATATAGGTACCTACAGTCGAACATAGAATCGTCCTCCTTTTTGTAAAAACTAAGTATAAATTATTATGGTCGCTTTCTATTGTTCATTTTGTAAGGATTCAAAGCATTCATCAGAATCTTATTCATTCCGTGTAAATATTCAAGATTATAATTAGGTACAATGTTCAATTTCTCTGATTGTCCGAAGGGATCAGAACGTATGGACATTCCACGCGAGATTGATCAGTCAGTTTTGTATCCTTTTTTATTTCTTACTGAGGAACTAACTTTTTTGTTTTGTTCACCGATTTACCCTCAGAAATCTTTGTATAGACATTTGTGTAGTATAACAAAGAATATAAAATTCTTAATTCGCAACTGGTTGCAAATTGTTGTTACGAAAACGGCCGGAGGGACTTCTTATCCTGTTGTTCATTCGTCTTGAAAAATACTTAGCTACTTTCTAGCTTCTTCATCAATATATTAACCATACCTACATAAAATCGTCTGGAAAACATTATTATATAAAATATTTTAAAGATCAGTACAGTAGAGTATAAAACTTTTATAAATATTTTTACTAAACGAAAATTTTCCAGTTTATAAATACTCTGAAATTTCTACGAGTAATAATCAAATTTTCCATTAAAAACAAACACAAACGATATGAAGATTAAGATAAAAAACCTATTTATATGAAACTATATCTAATGCTACTTTTATCAAAAAGCATTTATATTTTTAGTTTATCGTCGTATGCTTATGTGAATAAAGATTTATATAATAATGTAACTTGTGTCGTATTTATTAGATTATTATAGTAGCGAACTAATTTCGCAATATGACTTGCATGATCGAACGTCTTCCGGTGTGTTATAAAGTTATAAATTATGAAATGATTACTTTTATCTTCATGAATTTGATATCTAAAGTCATACTAGATTATTGAACAAGCGTTAAAAGTAATTGAGTACTGTCGGAATTACTGTACAGCATAATTTTATTTATATAACACATATCACATATAGTTACGTAACATAGTATACATTGCTCTAGAAAATAATGCCTTAATTAGCATTCAGATATTATTGAACAGTGTCTCTAAATAATTAAGTATTTAGCTGAAGCGGTACCCACATAAATAAATCGGGTAACTAAATTAATCTATCATGTTTAACGGATGGAAGATAGAGAGATTTTGGGAAAATTAATTATTATCATTTAAATGAAAAACATACATATATACCAGACATACCTACATATATAACATACATAACAGTTTTAACATAATAATAATTTTTTGAAGTAATTTAGCGAAGTAAAAATTTTTTTTTTATTTTAAAACAAAGTTTAACTTTCGTACTAAATAAAGTAAAAAATTTACATGTTATTTTAAACTAGAACATATTCAGGGAAACCTGGCCGGATGGCAACCCTACTTTAAACTAACCTGAACTTAGTGCCTCCAGTAAAAGTAGTTGAGATAATCTACTGCAAGATTTGTGCCCTGACTAGGTTGGCTATGTTACACGCACTACGAAAACGATTTAAGCAGTGCACGCGGTTTATCCAAATTGAACTTTACGCATTTCATTTTACAGTTTAATTTTATGTGAAAGCTGTATATGTTAGAATGTTTTGTCTATATGGTAACGGTTACTGGTCTATAGTACTTGGGCGGCAGGTGTTTCGAACCTTGCCTCCTCCCACTGCGCTGGCGCCGTCTCACGATCTCTATAGGGATCAATGATCTGGTCGAGATTTACTTAGGTACTTACTACAATGTAGTTTTAGACTCTGTTAATGCTTAATTGTAATACTTTTTAAAAATACTATTGTGATTTGAAGTGGTATAAAATCAATCCATTGACTCAACAGGTCTGCGGACACTACACTATTAAGTTAAAAAATTCAGACTTTCAAACTAAAAAAAAAATAACTTTTATTGTACATAGGTGTACTTTAATAATACCTACTCCTCAACAATTTTATTTTGGAGTCTGTGCCATTTATCTGTCTACATAACGTATGCGTAGAGCAGACGCCATCAGACATCATGCCACGAGACGGAGTATTATATGCGATATTTACTTTATAATATTTTATAGCGTATACTTGTACCTACCTATATTATATTAAAGACACTACTTATCAGTACTTCAATAAACTCTTATTTCAGACATCACGTTCAACTCTACAATCCGATGCTATCAATTAGAAGGACGAACTTTCTAAAGCTCTATTATTGTAATTAAATCGGCTACCGACAACCGCAGCGATGGAGCGATTAAATCGTGACCAATAATTTGTTAACTGCCGTGACTAAGAACCGTGAATGCAACCGCGTTGATAAACTGATTGAGTCTTATTGAAACACTAGTAACAAAATACGTACTCGTACAATGTTCGTATGTTATGTATGTGTTCTCAAACTTTTTTTCTCGTAAATAGGTTGTACTGGTTACGGTGTACACCCCTGCTACATTTCTGACATATTCCCAAAAGTTCTCTATTCTAAATATTATCTATGCGAATCTGCTTACATGATAAATCGTTGTAAAGTACAACCTGTGTATGCAAGTTAAGTAGGTATATGTACATATTAGTTTATCGTATGTTTTATGAATTTGTATGGTAAAGATGCTTAATGAAGAGAAACATGAGTTAATTAAAAATTACCATGACCTCTGTAGTATGTTGCAATCAAAAATTAGTAGACTCTACATTGCCGAGATCGAAAACATGACCCACCAAAGTAGGAGGTCGAAATTCTAATCACTATCCACACATTAACGGTATTTGGTTATTAATTTATCATCCTTACTAATCGATTACATGATGTTTATTCAAACCAAGTACCTATTTTTGTTCTGTACCAATAGCCCGGTTGGGAGTGATCGTGACTATTCAATACTTGTTATGAGGCAAAAAGTTCGTGGCTACAAAAAGCACAAAAGACTATTGGAATCAATGTTCGACCGGCTATCTCTATCAAATTAGTTTCTTTATCTGCGCCAGCTACAAAGTTGTTACTTCATAGCAGCTTACTAGGGTGGCCATTCGTGTTGGATTATAAAAATGGTCCAACTTTACTTTGTTCCCCTTAGATTTAACTTTATTTCATCTCGAATTTAAAAAACAACAGTTCTGTCCTATAGTTTTACAAGAATTATTAGTTTATTACAATGATTTCTCAAAGCGGTTAAATTGCTCTTTAAAGTAATATGTACCCTCTACTAATTACATAATAACTACTAAAACACGACATTGATCTTAGCAACATTTTTTTACCTACAATATGCAAATTGTATAGCGTAAGTGCAGTAATATTAATAATAATAAATTGAAGTAAATAGGTACTAGTAGCTATTATTTTTATCATTTATTACCTATTATCATTTACATATTAATCGTCGCCTACCGATGTCTATATAATTTCTTGTAGTAAAAATGATTTATTTACTGCGGTTTAATAGTATATATTGAACATATCGAGAAATATTACGTCAATTTATTAGAAGCTTAACTTTCTACGTTATTAGCTGGATAATACTAAAAGCGCGTCTTCCTCATTACATCTCAATCCCGCTGTACACTACACGTGACCCCACCGCAGTACCACAGCCGATATAAAACAAGTACAGTGAAGCAAAAAAGCAAATCAACACTTAATTCAGAAGCTGGTTCCGTGCATTAGACGCTAACCAACGAACACGTTTACGGAGTAAGAGAATATTCAAAATAGCTTACTAGTTTTGTATAAGATGAGTAAGAAAATTCTTTTTTAGAATCGGATAGCTATGATTATGTAATCGTGTATCCAAAAGAATCAAATTTTATGTTATCTTATCTCAAGTTTTTGTATGCCGTATTAAACATGGATTTACAATCAACAATATAAATTACACTGAGAAGAGCAACTCAAAATCTATCAAGCTCTCAATTTAATCAAGTTGATTGTGTTTGAATGTCAAACACGCAATTAAGTACGAGCTACAAGTCCTTTGCATTAGCGGAAGATCGGTTTTAAACTTTGAGTAGTTTTATTTTAGAATGTTTGTGCTTAGTTCTGTATATTTTGTTTATGGAGTTCACTCTTACTAAAACAAAAAGGATAAATAATCAGGTTTTTAATAAATTTCTTTCTTCGTGGAAATCCGTGAATCGCAACTTTTAATTTTGTACTTCTTCGTTATTATGTACTCTAATTTTAAAATATGTACTACAAAAAATCATGTTTATTTTTCACAGAATATTAAAGACATAACGCATTTCTCTTGTACCTCCCTACTATTATACCTATGTATATGCGAGGGGACGGTAAACCTACTTATAGCCTGAGGACTGAAAGGGTTAAGCGGCACTCCGAAGAGGACGTTATTCATCACCCAGGCTTCGTAATGCACTCAAAATTTATTTGCGTTTTACTCAAACACACGACGCCGGCTTAAAACGCATATCGATTTAAAACATACGAGTACCTACGTCTTTTAAGTCGCTACTTTTTATTTATTACTTTTACGATGACTCTTTTAAATGAACGACATTTATCTGAACTAAAATAGACATATTACAAAGTGTGCTATTAAAATCATATTGTATTTTTGTATAACTGATGTATTTTGTATACAGATGGTCGATTAACTGTAAACATCAGTTACGAAATTGTTATAATGTATGACAGATACCTACGTACTCGTAAATTGTATTCCTAAAATTATACACAACACCATCTGATTGCCGTCAAATGATTTTTGCGATCGCCTCGATTACTTTTAAACATTTCTGAGAACTTTCTATCATATTTATTGGCTACATAATACTTCCCTATTTACTGCTAGGTCGAAGAAGTTACCTCCAAATTCTTGCTACTAGGCACAAATTGTTGCATCTCTAGCTGTTACTGACTTGACTGTTATATTTTTGAGAGATCGTTCAAAACGATCTTTGTATAACGAATTATAATATAACGAAACTTGTAATAATATTACAAGATTATTTTTTTCGCGAGGAGGAATCAAACCCGGTCACGTCACGGTAAGACGATTCAGTTGCAAAATTTCGACACAATGGGCAAGTGGCCGCAGTGATGCGGTTGCAAAGGGTTACCCAGTACTGACTGAATGGACGTGGGTTCGAAATCTACTCGCGGAGAAAATTTTGCAATGTTATATTATAACTGACTGCTGATTGACTGGCTAGGACTAATTAGATGTAGGTCTTAAGGTGGGACAACATCATTATTACAAACGAAGAACAGGATCTAGGATAAAGAGCTATGTAGTAATCTCTACATTTTCACACTCTAAGCCAATAATTACGATCGCGTTACAAAGTCAGAAAAGAGGTCGCAATTTAACCGGACGGTGCACACGCAAGTAATTTGTTTTAGAATAGATTGCCTGTTGCCATACTCGTAGATAGACCATATGCTAACGGTAGCTTAAAACCATTGGTAACGAACGTACGAACACCACGTATCTACACGGGACTACACACACATAGAGATGCAACACATCCATTCTCAATGAATGGGATGCCGCCACTGACGACTACCAGACTACCAGTAGGGCTACCCGATGCAGATAACATTAAGCTTTATGTCATCAAATTATGTCCGTTTAAAAATTAATGAGCGTCCCATAGAATTTTATCTACATCGATAAACGATAGTTACAAAATTTTCTTCATATCTTCATTTGTAACTTGATTCTATAGCTTGGTTTTAATCTCTGTGATGTAATTTGTTCTGATGGTTTTCTGTGCTTCAGCTCTTAGTTCTGCGTTACGTTCTGCTTTGTAAAATGAATCTCCCCAAATATTGTAAATTATTTTTAGCAACATAATTGGATTACAGAACCAACTGCCGCCGGTTTCGCTATTTTCGCTAGTTACGCAATTTTCACACAACAGTTTTCCCTCAGAAAGTAAATTTATTTGCATATATTAAATAACTTAAGCTTTGTAACTTAAAAATTAAATCTTGGTGAAACAAATCACCAGAACAAACTTCTCGTTCTTAAAGTAATGTGAGTTCTAGCAACACTTATCCGGTATGCTGGACTGCACAGACCCTTCCCATCCCTTAGGGAAGACTTGTGTTTAACAAACCATTAAGGGGTGCATGATAATACTTCATCATCATCATCAACCCATCACTGTCACACTGCTGGGCAAGGGCCTCCTTTCAAACATGAGTACTGTTTAGACCATAAAGTTCAGTGTGATAATATTTACCTGACCTGACGATGTCAGTTCGACAACTGGCTTCTCTCTATGACAGGTCGAAAAAGGACCACAATGTAGATTGTTCAAGAGTAAAATAACCATTTATGCCCCAATAAAGGTGAAAGTTTCGCTCCAATTGATACGTTAACGGCGCCAGCGTCTGATTGCGTTCAACCCTATAAATAAAACAAGGTAAATTATTGCGCTCGAGAGCGAGGTTCCCACGGCGTGCAAAACTGGTTGCTCGGAGATAAGCTGAAACTCACCACGCGGCCGCTAAATTAGTACCCCGGTGACAGTTTCCTGCCTCCTGTATGACGGCTCTCAGATTTCCAAAGTTTAATCCACCTATACTAGGTCACGCTGCTCATGTCAAGTGTTTGCTCGAAAATTAAACTTCATTGATGGATTTGCGAATAAAGAAGCGATGACGTAGTGTGGATACGTTTAAACTTTAAACCATAGACTTAGACTACATTAGACTTAGAACTATAAACTTTGTGATTTGATTGTAGTTACAAGTATAAACAATTACAATGACTATTAATTGTTATATTTTTTTTTAACTTACCTAAGTTATGAAATCCCTGTCTCTTGCTTACATACAACATATGAGTAAATTATTTCTTAATAGCCGTGATGTACCTATATTATGGTTCATTGAAATAAATAGATGAAAATAAATTTTGTTCAATAATTTATGTGTACAATGTAATATTAAATATAAAACACATTTAAATAAAATTGTACAGTACATTTGTACTTCTTATTTCATTATTATTTATTACAGCTTAAAAATAACGTAACAATTCACTTAAATGCTCCCTGTTACTAAATTGGTTCGACTTTCACTTCAGTTAGCATCGTCCAAACTTAAACTGACCATTCAGTTTTTTGTTTAGTTGTTCTTTGTCTTTAATGGAGTGTTTATTAATATCGTATATAATTAGTAATACCGGTCCTGCCTCACCCATAAACTCATGCCGGACATCAGTTCGGTTTCGTGGGAAATTTTATCGCATCCATCCATTCATTTACATGTTTCGATCGTATAAATCGTATTCGAGAGTAATGAAATTATTTTTTATATTTAAAATCATTAGTAACGCTGATTTTGCAACGCTGCTACCTCAGTTTTGTAGCTCCTACGAGTACAATCCCAATCGTCACAGTCGGTTAGGCATAGTCGTAATGCGATCAATGGAGCCTAACATGAAAATATACACGTGGAGCGGCCATCCGACTAATACGCTCTACTTACGGATCATTCAAGACCCACTCACACAAGCAAAAATGCAAGCACATATTACCTACGTACTTGATACCATGCTTATTCATAAGTCAAAAGCTACTTTTTGTTTATCAATTATGTAGAGTTACACGAGGTTCATTATCTTCGATTCAAATCGCCTTTTTGTAAGTCCATAGAAGTGTATCTACGGCTGAAAATAACCCGTGGCGACATCTCATTAGGGCCGTCAGCGATCGGTGCCGCCTTGAAAAATGTCTCATTTAACCCCAACGGTCCCTTAATAGCGGTGAAGGGTTAACTGCCACAAATAACCTAATGCGGAAGTAGGCGACTACTTCGTTGTTATTTTTATTTTTTAATAGTTTTAATTAGGAAATAGATTAATTTATTTCTTTCAAATTCTTCTTCGATCTGTCACGTTCGTATGAGATTAGAAATTGGCTTGAGAATCTTACTGATATATCGTCGATAATAAGTTAATGTATTTTTATAATTGGCACTGTTTTTTTGTTCATTCGTCTGTCATTTATCATTTTCAGACATGATGATAATGATGGAAAGTTTGAAATCGGTAATATTATTTTTTTATTTTAACTTTAAAGGTTCTTCAAAAAGGTATTTTGTGATAGTATAAAGCAATCTAAATGTAAAATCATAAGGATAAATTACGTAATACCTTTAAGTAGGTATTCCTATAACGACAAGAATAGGCTGAAAATTAAAATAAATTCAAAATTCTACAATAATACGAGTAGATAACTTTACATAAACCCTTTATACACTTTTCATATGCACATTTGTATCCTTTACATTGTCAAAGTAAATAGGTCTCACCATCTGCGAAGATTCACTGGACAAACATGTAAAACTTGTTCCTTTTGTAACGTATAATAAATTCAAAATAGGGTATTAAATTTCAATTATATTCCGACATTGCTCAATTCCCGTTGGACGCGACCGGAAGCCACGCCTCTTCCGCGGCTAAAAGATGACAGTTACATGTGACAGCCCCTGCTCAAAGGGTTAGTTTTTAAGATAATAAGGGGAGAATATATTTTAAGTCAAACCAAATTACAAAATGTAATTTGACCCGTGTAAAAAAGTGAACACTGTTCAGTTATGTCTCTACAGTAGGTATACAATAATACATAGTAAAGGTGTTGTAGTTATATACTTAATATATAATTTATACTGTGCGAATATAACGTAACAATAAGGAGATTTTTTTTAATTCAATTCAATTGATTCAATATTACAATTTGATTGATTTATTGTTTAATGAGCTTTTTTTCGTTCAAAGAATGCTTTTGTAAAGATAACTGATAAAAATGTAGTAAGTAGGTACGTTTAACTGTAGTAGACTGTTTTATTGTACTTTCACTACTCATATATGTTATAACAAGCTAAAGAATGTGGTATAACCACAGTACCTACTCTTGTAAATTTGTACTCCTAATAAGACACAGATAATCCTGAGATTACATGCGTTGGTTATCCCGTCCACTACTCCCCGACTCTATTAATTGTCTTCCAAATTACCGATACGATCCGGGCAGGCTTATTCGATAATTTGATCCATAAACTCGCACCGATGCTTCCGAAGACTCGCATTAGAACGGTCAAACCGGTCGCTTCATTCAGTAACGGGCCGACCTGCGTAAGCAGGAGCAAAAAAACTAACCATTGGTAGTTGTTATAGTTGTTTTAGTTCACCGGCCGACCGACAGCTGTGGCAGTCACTGTATGCTTTGCTGTGTATTTTCTACACTCTTGTAAGGAATTTGAATTGCTTGGATTTAATCGTCCAATTACTGTTTACTGTTAAGAGTTACGTGTAGTACCTACTTCTAAACTTTTTCCCATTTTAATAAAAAATTTAAGGTAGAATATTATTTTTATTATGATATATTTTTATAAAATCTATTAGATCATAGATATTATCAGAATTTAACAAATTTAACAAATACTTTTTAACGATTTACAAGAATACAGATTAAAAAACCAAAAGGTATATTAGCTCTATATTTTATTTGGCTGTATGAATATCTAAATCACCAAACTTAATATTACGTTGGCTTTGTAGGAAGCAATTAAAAAATTATAGGCTAGCGAATCTTATGAACAACAAATCGTATACCTAGAGAAAATGAGTTCTTGTTCAACGTAAGAAAACTACTAATGCGATATCTCACTATATACACTTCAATGCAATTACACTGTTTCAATGGATTCCTATTAGAATATGATAAACTGTAATATAATATACGTAATTGTAGTAGATTCAAAGTTATTTTTACCGACTTTAATGGACTTAAAATATTATTGCTCGTACATAAATAATATTTTCAAGTCAGCGACCAGGTGAGAGAAGTGTAGTCTCATCACGTCGCTTATTTTCGACGTATTTTTAAACTACATAATAATATATTTAACCTCATTGGCGGGTTAATTTTGTATATTGTGAAAACAAAACGAGGTTGTCCCGTGAAAAATCACCGTTCGTCTTATGATGGATAATTTCTTGAAAGTAAGGTGCGATGTCGCGCCAAAATATTTTGAAAGCATTATGTGTTGATTTGTTGAAACGTACGGAATGAGATATCGCAATAATTAAACTTAGCGTTTTGTTTATGCCTTTAGATTGAATATTAATTTTCCTCTTTGGTCAACTGAGTTGTTAGTGTTATAACTTATTGGCTAATTAATCTAATCATATAGGTAGGTATAAATCAGAAATTCTTTTGAAATCAGTTGGGTTTAACTACCCAAATACAATAAATACAAAAATCATACCTGATTTACTGTTTAAAAGAATATACCTTAGTAGCGTACCGTAGCGTACCGTACCGTAGCGTACCGTAGTAATAGGTAAGTAATAAGTAAGTACCTACTATACCTAAAATGGGTCACGCGTCCAAAAATAAAATATCGTAAAACATAATGGTTTAGACTTTAAACCATAATATAATATAATAATATTATCAGTAAATATATTTATAGCCGGAATTTCTGCTAATTATGAATTTGATTTAAAAAAATAATATGGCATTATATTTACCTATTTTCATTCTTTTTGACATTTACTACCGAGTGTTTCGTTATGACAAACTTGCAGTGTAAGAAACTTAATGCAGTACAAGAATGTGCTTAAATACGTTGCGTAGGTATTAATTTTGTTTACATAAAGATCTCGGCGACATTACGAAGAAGTGTGATTCATCCATCCTTTGAGACGTGAGAACTGCGCCTAGCTATATTTAAGAGAAGCAAACTTTCTGTTGTTCTGAAATTGGTATTTAGAACAAAATAATACAAAATACATATGTAGTTATGTCAAACATGTATCGTTATTTATTAATATTGGTAAACATTTTGTAAATTCAAAAATACATAACTTATAAGAGGACATATACCTACATATAATACCTATATATTACATAACTCCTGGAAGTAGCTCTAAGTATGTTGGTATCTATGTAGATACTTATTATTCTTATATGAGATTATAGCCTTATCTTGGACAACAATAGATTTAAACTAAGCAGTTGTTTAATGAAAAGCTTCCTTTGAGCAATATCTTCCGTAACGCGATACATTAATCGCTTGCTCGCAAATCGTATCGAGTGACGACGACAAATCGTTCGTGCATAATCGTAAATATACTTTTTATTCATCCATTCAAAGGAGCATCTCCTATATCCGGCTGGATGGGGCAACATATTGTAAGCCCGGTAGGACCACCGAACAAAAACATAGCTCATTATGGTAAATTAGTTTTACAAAATTAAACAGAATGAGGCTCACAATAAAGGCGATATTTGTAAATTTCGCAAACAGGTTGCATTTCTAAGGTACGATCTGTAAAAAAGATCGGCCTTTGTGGCAGACAGTGTGGCACCGAATACTTTTTGTTCGTACGCAATACACCCAAGTTGAAGGAAGCTGATCGTTTTGGCACTTCGCGGAAATTCGGATGCGTTCGTTGCGCGAAAGCCTTAACTTCCGAAAAGCCTACGTAACCTATACGTACGTATCCGATTGTTCTGAATTTTAGTATATTATTTGGTATAGTATTTACCTATTAGGTGATCTTAAGAAATCAATATAAGCCATAGTACCTACCTACCTATGTACCTGCACTACCTGCCTCTACCTATTAATTTCAGATGAGGATATCTATGAAAAGAAGTTACATGTATGCTTATACATAACCAACTTCATTCGTTTATAATAAAAAGTAAAGTATCTAATAGAAATTTATAATAAAAACATTAAGTAGCTAATATCCTCCGATGCAAACATCCCAAAGGAAGATATCATAATTAAGTAGATGTCATAACAAGTTTTCACATAGGTAACTTACGGTAATACCTGATTTTTGTTATCAAACATGTTGTAAACGGATACACTAGTATATGTGATACCGTCGAGTTTTTCCGCCGGTGGTCAGTGCAACAAGCAAGTCAACACCGTAAAAGCTGTCAGTCAGCCTCAAAGGGACACCGGTCACTCCATTCACTCCATTACTAGACCTTCGCACCTCACCGACCGCAGAACGCATCCCATTCACGACAAGCGAGTAAATCAACCGGCAATGCTGTCGCCATTTAAGGTTTAAGCAGAGATTCCCCCGCAAAGGGAAAACAACTTTCTGCATTGGGTAGAAAAACCACTTTCGTCTGGTTGCTCTACGACTTACTACTTTTTTTGACGATTATTTCTGTACAGGGACTGTTACGTTACAAAATGTCGCTCGTAGCCGCGTAGAGGATGTAAATTGAACTTTTTGCTAACCGGTTAAAGTATATTATCGGACGTGTGGGTAATGGAAATAGCACGTTCGTGCCTAAGTATTTGATTTTATGAATG
>DWQL01000827.1:0-13268 GCA_018231265.1 Noctuana haematospila | reverse complement strand
TTTACTCCACTAATCCGCATTGAAGCAGCGTAGTGGAGTATGCTCCAGGCCTTCCCCGGAAGTGGGGAGAGACCCGTGCCCAGCATTGGGACATAAAAAGGGTTGAGGCATTCGCACTTAAAATAGATCTTATTTTCAGCTATCTAGGTGGTACCTCAATAACTAACCTATATGAAATAGGCATGAGGCATAAACATTATTATCATTTGATCATGATTAAATATACAATGCAGCTCGATGCGACACCTTGCGGCCACTTTAGGCGTTTGCGGCAGCGAGCTACTCAGAGTAGTAAGTAGCGCCTCTTGCTTGGCCTACGAAGAACTATTATTACCTACTATATTGCATGGTATAGCCGTTTCCAAGACCCAGGGTCGCTACCGCCGTCATGTTTTTGTTGTTAAATTCAACGCACCCTTTAAACTAGGACAATTACAAGCCCAGTGAGAAGGCAGCCCTATTACGCTGTAAGGTAAAAGTTACAGTATGACCCGAAGATTTGGGTGTTACGTCATAATCTAGTCACACTTTCCATTAATTAGACGTTATGATCCAGCAGGCAATTTACGTCAATGGCGTAACATCACCAAATTACTATTATTACCAAGCATAGACTTTCGTTCAATTATTACTGAGTTTCAACAATTGACATTTGACTTAATAGAATCCTAAACACAGGTACCTATTACGTTCAATTGAAATGTTAATATGAATTGTTTGGATCTAACTATTGAAGCAATATTTTATTTTATCTATTTCTATCAACAATTTACAGACATCGTGAGAAGCTAAATAACATTACACAGAAATATACTCTGAATAATAAATTGAATGTACATTGTCCAGCCACATAAATATAGCCTGAACCGCTGCTTCGTCATTATTAATGAGAACTATTCAACATTAATCACATTTAAAACTTAACAAATCTTTACAAACTAATAACAATTAATAAAATTGCCAATACAAATCTGAAAGGTCAAAACTACATGTGTACATAACTATTGTGTGTTACCACGTTAATATAACGAATAAAAAAACCTCAAATGTTGTATTTAAACTCATTTATTGTGTGATCGCAGCTTCTACCAGATGGTTACATAAACTATAACGATACCAGACAAGACGCGCCAGTCGACACAGTAGAGAACGAAAGATCCACCCAGATCCATTGAAAAATGGATCATAAATCTATATCAAGAGCGACGCTGCAGAGCCCAATCATTTAATTCAAACTGCAAACTTCTATTTGTAATTTTATCATCTATGGAACGAACGGATCATTGGCAAACGGCATTAGAGGCGGTTATTTAATTAAAGATGGCAATATTCAAGGGTGACGATACCACGAATGGATTATCTCAGATGAAGTAGAATTCTGCGTCCTGTTGATGGAACAGATATGAGACAGTAAATGTTCTTTTAAACTCTTAGGCAGGGTCATGCGTGACGACTGCACACGTTAGGTATATTATGATTTTAGTCGGAAATCAAATGTGACAAAATACAATATGTGACATGACACAATAAACATTCAATCGAAATTGAATCCTGTAATGATAGCCCCTTTTATGAGCCACACGTCAAATGGCTGTCTTGCAATTCCCTCTACTTGTCTCTTTCTTCCGTGACCCTGTTAGCGCCATGGACTCGAGATTAGATGACATTGACGTGACGGTGGCAAGTAAAGAAGAGTGTGCACGCGAATCCTTTGAGACTTTCCCTTATTAATTCACTTTCCCTGTTCGTTTGTATTTAGTTTCAGTTCCGCAGTCAGATCCGCATAGGATTGTGTTATGGTTGCATAAAATAAGAAAGTCGAGGAGAGCGCGACGCAAAACCTAACGGCCTCTTTGTTTGGACACGCATATCTTTGAAATCAATCAAAAAAGATATAAATAAGGTGCAAGATTTCCTACGTCATTTAACGGCACGCATCCAAGATACATATCCACATAATGGCTTAAGATAAACGGGATTGTACAAACAAAAAATATACAGATAAAATGTTGTAGAAAGACACATACCAAACAAAGTAGAACCTTCGTTTACGTTACACTTCGGTTCCGTTATTTGTGTTAACCGTAAGGGTCTGCGTAATTATTTATTTCAAAACACCTTTATCTATATTTTACACATTAGTAACAACTAATAAGGATACAAAACAAACCTCCTTCTACGCGGTACGTGCTTCCGGACGTGAAAACCTCAAACGTATTACGAGACATATCATGTATTTTAATTGGGCAAGGTTAACAGACATTTGCTAAGAGTTTGTAAAGTATTCGAATACTATGGACTGTAAGAAAATTACGATGGTGTGACGATGTCACCTTCATACAGACGAGTTATTTTAGAACGCGATAAAAAAGGCAGTAGGTACTTTATCTATCTGTTATCGTTCTGCACACCATAGATACGTCATATTTTTTACGATAAAAACAACTTTTGATCAAGTTAATATGTCTATAGACTGAAGGTTATTGAAATTTTAACAAATATGTAATTCTAACTTACGATTCAATTAGCAATTTAAAACAAAATATCTTCGATATAAAATAACTATGTATTTTGTGAGTTATTGAAGTGAACATTGAAACTTTGAATTGTGAAGTTTGATTCTTGCCAGCTTTGTACCCCATCTTAATGCAATCGCCCATTTCTCTAATTAAATCCATTGTGCAATGTAATAGATAACTGAAAAGCTAACAAAGTTGTTAACAAAGAAACAAAGGTAAGTAAGTATCCGTCGCGTCTTTTACGTAAACAAAAAGACGAGCGTCGGTAACCGAAGACGGATGAACTATTAAATTCAAAACACCCGTATCCTGGAAACGACTACGTACAATAGTTTCTACGTGTAGACGTAGTAGTATGCAAAACATACCTACTAAGAAAACGCTATATGCTAATGCCAATTAAAGGCCACGAACAATTTATTCATATTGCAAAGGATTAGAGCAACAACAATCTCTCAAAAATGATTGCGACAATTGACTTACTTACTTCTTATTTCAGCATTGCAATGACCAAAATAAATTAGTGAAGGCTAATTTGTTCGGCGACGATAATTTTATTATACTTACTTGCCTGTAATCTTGACGCAAAAACATTTCTCACAAGTTACCATTAAAGCGAAGAAAAAATTTTTTTTGTAGTATAAAATTCATTTAATTGTCATCTCGCGCTTCAATAAGAATTAGGATTCATTGTTCAACAACTTCGATATCATTTCGTTTCTTTCTACTATAATTACGACGTTACTGAATAACACGAACATTTTAGTGTGATTATAAAACAATTCAAGTCTTCTTTCACACCTAACTGTTTCTATTTTCCGTAAAATAGAGCAGCCTAACAATAGAATCCATCATTACTGGCTGTTTAACGATAGCCCATCGGCCTAACAGGTTAGCTAATGTATGCCAGGCTATTAATAATATAGCCCAGTTACAAAGGGCCGAACCCATTTACCCTACCCGACATAATAATATAACCATTATAAACGCTTTCATAATCAGACTTTTCTTCCAAATAATTTAATATATTACGCAAGAACGCTAGTGTAGGTACCTACTTGTTCTTGTTTCTTCGCTTCGAATAAATAATAACGTATTGTTCAATAATTGCTAGCAATCTTCCTGAAACAAGTTACTCAGATCGTAATTGTCTGCTGTAACGCCAGACTAATGAGAAATATTTGTTGTATCTAAGGTATCTAAGGTTACTCTTCAAAAACTATCTTTAATCTATTGTACCTACTAAACTAATCTTTTGTACCTAATAAGGATGGTACAAATGTTGCGAGATCCATGAATGATGACGTCAACACCATCGTGGTTGGTGGTGACGTAAAACGTAAAAGTTGCTACTGAACTATGCCATGCTTATTGTTTCCACAATAACGAAATCCATAGACGAACGAGTGCCACCGACATCGCTCGCAGGATAAACATGCTGAAGTGGCAAAAGGCAAACCACATCATTCGATGAACTGATAACCGATTGGTAAGAAAGTCCTCCATTGGCGGCCAGGTCTCGGCAAAATAAGCACAGGCCACCTTCCGACCCGACCCGATAGACTGATGACCTTTAATATAACGGAGCAGCGCGGGTCCTCTAGTATAATTCAAAAGTAATTAATTGTCCTAACCGTTTTGTCCAAATATTTTGTTTATTTGGCCCAGAAAATATGAAATTACAATTTAATATATTTTTAGTAGCTCGGGTACTCAAGCAGCGCACAATTAATTGGAAGCCTCTGAAATCGAGTCGAGACGGAAATTTAAGATTAAAATAATGTTTATAGGGTAAAACCGGAATATTTAAATAGGTATTTTGTTTAAATTATGTTATAATTTATAATACAAATAGCTAAAATTGTCTACCTTGATAAAAACCTTATCGAATAAAAAAAGTCACTACGCGACCTGCACCTAGCAGTGATGAAGCAGTTACTGATGTAGTAGATGCAGGGAACGCTGTGTTCCCTTTATTCAATTTTAATAGGTCATTAAATTTGACCAAGATAGTGAACAGGTCTCCCTGGTAAGGCGTGCGGCTGCTTTTATCTTCCAAGGTCTAAATGGCGTATATTTTTATGAGCTAGGCGCTTTCTACTGGCCCAGTGATATTTACGTTTGCGCTATGTCCGCCGCACAACTGCCAATTCTAATATTATCAGTACAGCCATTTTCGGATGAACTGTGATATTTGCAAATTAATTAGCTTAGAAAGGCAAATTAATTATACAACGGGTCTCGGTTTTCTAATTAAAACTTTCACGTCAGGATAATTTTATTTATTGTTTGTTTTATATGTCACATAAATCATACATTCAATCATATTTATAGAAAACATTGCAATCTTTTTTAATAAATCCTACACAATAAGCAAGGTCTGATACTGTTTTTGTTTTATCATTTGTAATCCCCTGCATCTTTCATTTTAATCCCACAACAGAATGAACACATGAAAACACCAACATTCAACGGTAACCACAGGGAAATTGTAACTTTTAAACCAGCACACTTTACGACTTGGGTTACATTCTGTCGTTATTAAAGAGTGGAGCTAAAATTAAGAGCACGTTTAAGTAGATGAATTGCGATATAACAGATTGTTTTAATAGAATCTTACTAATCAATACAGAAAGTAAACTCAGAAACTGTAACAATTTGGTGTCGAAATATTAGCATGAAGAAGGTAACAATTCATGCATACGATATTTCAGTAATATAAAAAAACCTCTTTAATAGACCTACGATTAAAGAGTCTTATTAACGAATCACCATACGCTCCGATTGTTGTAGCATTGTTATTAAAAATTGCATTCAAATGATGAATATACATATTCATAGACGTCCGATACATATTCATTAATCTTTCCTGAAACTGGGCCAAGAACAATTGGATTCACGCATTATGCAAGGTGCGTGGTGAAAGGTTTGGATGGAAGCTAGGTTTCAGTTCCCTGAAGTACTACAATATCATTTGCAAACGTGACACACTGAATAACTCGTACTTACGTCTATGTTCCTTTTAAAATGTGTCAAATTATTTAAACATATTGTACTATATATCTACGTTTTTATGGACAGCCACTTCCAACCTCAAGTAGAAGAGAAGTCCTATCTGGGATAAATGTGTAAAATCATGTAAAATAAAGCAGTAAATGCCTGCATTTCTACCATGAGGCTTGAGATGTTTGCCTGAAAACCAAGTAAAATTTCTTATAAAGAGTTTTCGTATCCAAAATTAGAAGAGTACGTTAGAATTGAATCTAAACCATAAAAAGTTGGGGTCAAAACTTGCCCACTAAGTTGCTGAATTTAGGTAGTAAAGGGTAAGCCGTATACAAATTAGGTATAAGTCACAGTTCTTGCATAACTTAATCAAGAAGAAGGTACACTCGCAGGAAACTGTAATAGTTTCCTCAAGAATCCTCGCGTAATATCAAGTTTGCCGTCTTCAATTACTGGGAAACTTTATGTTATTACAGAGATCTCTCCGATAAGAATATTATTTGCATTGTTTTGTTACGCTGTTTTTCATTAATAGTTCAGCAATAATAAGACAGAAATATATATTTTTATTGTATTGATTGATCAATTACGTTAGGGCATGGATTTATCAAATTATACAGTAGGTACTTCGATTAATTGTTGGTGGTGTTTATAACATCGTTATATCGGAAGTAATATATGGTAGAAACGATGTAAATACCTCACAGTTTTTCCTATAATTTAGTATTTAAATTAATTTTGATAGAAATTTTTATAGGAAAACGTTACTTTCGCGGAAGCCAGCCGAATCGAAAACATCACACAAGACAACGATTTCAAATCAACGGGCAGAGTATCGAATGAAGTAATCTTTAAAGAATTTGTATAGAGAGACACGATACGACATCATCGCACGACAGAGACAAATCCGACCTTCAGGTAACGTTCTAAGAAAAAGACATTTACATTCAAGTTTACATCGAGCATGCAGTAAATAACTTTAGCTTTGTGTCATTATCGTATTACCAGTTAGTGTATTATTGCTGCTGATTCAGTGTGAACAATAAGAATTATTTTTATTCAAGTTACACTCTATTTGTTTGATGAAATGTGACAACTTTTGTCCTTACTGCACTTATATTTCAAAATAATTGCAGTAAGAAATGAGAGGACAATGTTTTTTAAAGTCATATTTTGGTCACAATTACAAAGTGGATAAAGAAAAATACAAAAAAGTCCAAAGACGGATAAAGATTACCATTATTTAGTGATCATGGAGCTTCAGATCTTAAGCCTCACTTTGCGGCAATTGTAGCTGAGAGGCGGATCTTAGCTATTCTTCCCTCAATTCAGTCGTTGTTGAGAAACATAAAAGTAGGCTTACGTAGATATTCCTTTCATAAATCTAGAGAGAAAACAATGCAATGCTAAGAATAAGATAAAAGAGCTCCATTAAAACAGTAGTCAAAGTGCATCAAAGCTTATTAGATAAAGAATAAAGATAATGATGAGACAATGCAGCAACTCATGGTTTGAATACCGATTGTAAAAAATAAAAATTTAAATAAAGATTTTTGTATGAGAAGCGACTATCTTCATCCACTTTAGTCAACTATTGTACAAAAAATGTTCAGAGTAAACACATGATCAGGGATTAATAACCTCTGGCTACCTGTTTGTTTAGTTTTTATATAGATGATCGTTTTACCCGCGTGTTAAAATAAGAATGTGATTCACCGCGCAAGGTTCCATAAGAAATGCCAAGTAATCATTTGCTAAGGCGCCACGAAAATCTATATTTTACTTTATTATTAGGATGTTTACCTATATATAAAAATTAAGTCAATGCGATATAATGTTGAGTCATTGGAATCAGTTGTAAATTTTATTGACTTGAATATTATTTAAATGTTTTAATACTGAGTATATAAAACATAGGCTTTATTTATTTTATGTCACAATGCCTTCATGTCACGTTCAAACATATTGACATAAAAGCAACTATTTCGAAAAATATGATGTGTTATTCGTTGGAATCGAATTTGGATTTTATTTTATTAGGTATTACAATACAGGTATTATAATAAAAAATACATCTTTATATTAAACAGGAGCAAGATCGATATCTGCTAAGCGATCACTACAATACTACACAAAGAACGTAAATGACAAACTAATAGTTAAAAAATAGATATACTGAAAATAATTATTAAAAATTTGAAAAGTTATTCGATAACCGGGAACTACCACAAATACTGATCGTCATTTTAACTTGAGATAATTACGGGACCATTGAGAAGCCCTGATAGTAATATAGCAGATTAGGAGGAGTAGCAATGCGTCTCCCTACAAACTAACGGAAATCTGCAATACTGTCTGAGGGTGAATATAGATGTATATGGGTTGCTACTGGTCGTTTCACACATCTTTTAATCTTTTCTATATATAAAAAAAGTTGCGTAATTTAGTTTACGTTTAATGCCTCGGTAGTGTCGGTATTCTCGGTAATCAGCGGTCATTTATCGGGCACATTCTTGCACCCGATCGATTGTGATTGTAAAGTCGTTGCATTCTTGACCTCCGTGACCCACGTTTCGTTTCTCGTCGCGATTCCGTGACACACGTTATACATAATGAGATTAAGAAAATATTGTACAACTAGTTTTAAAGCTTAATGACTGTTGAATATCTATATTGATATTGTTATCTCGGAGATAACAACTTCGTGACTTTCGAGTTTATATTTTTGGGTCATTTATTCTTATTATTATTTCCTGAAGCTCTAGAAAGTGCTGAAGATGTAATAATAAATAAATTTATTAGACAAAAAATTCAAAATTGATTTTTTGCTGTCGTAAATTGACGCTGGGCTTCTCTTTTACAGAAAGATATTCTAAATTATTATGATTAATAATAAAGTAAATTTTATCAATATTTATTAATAAAGTTATCCAAAAAAAGTAATTACATCGTTGTTCTGTAAGGTAGGCGGTTTATTATATTGGGTATATTCATGATATTTAATTAAAAGGACTTTGGTCGGCGACGCACTGGGCGCCAGCATAGGTACATTGGCGTGCAAAATGACTGAACAAACAATGGGCTTACATTTCCGTCCAGTCTATCAGCTGGGACGTAAAAGCTTACACTGGGTTTTGGCATTTTACAATTTGAACATAAATGACCAGTTATTTTATAACACTGGCTTAAAGCCAAAAACATATCTAGCTTCGACACAAAAAACATATCAAGTTCAACGTCTTAAAATGTTTGTTATAATAGCAGAAAATAAATTTAGCTCTCCTGAAAGCTTTAATATTATTATTATCCGGACTGACAATTTTGGCAGCCGAATATTTTGCTCAGAATTACTGAGAATTCAAATAATTTCCTAATTGTTCCTACTGTGGATAGCCGTCTGGAATGTGAAACCTTAAATTTGTCTCCTTTCCGTTCACAAGCGGGCGCCGTACAAAAGGCCATTTCAACCCGGGACAACAACTTTACGCATAGCATTCATACATCGAACGAGGGCTAAACAGACCTAACAAGAGAAAAAAGTATTTGCCGGAGGGACTAATGAGACAGCTCGCAGGGGAGCGGTGGCGCGTGTAGCACATGCAAAGCCGACGGCCAACGCCCCCACAAAATTAAACACTGCCATTGACATCGGTATACAATGAAATTCGAAACGCTAATGAAATAAATAAGCTTACGTGCCTAAACTTTAAACGGAAGGACTTTGCTTAGAGTACACTTTATATTCTGTTTAAATAACGGATTGGAATTGAATGCGTCATGGGTCATGGGTGAAAATGAGCCCTGGGTTTAGTATAGCACTTCAATAACCATGTGGAAAGAAACACGTACTCGTAGCTCGGTTAATGGCGTTCAAATCCGAATGATTCAAACATTTCTTCTGCTATTTTCAATACTAGCATCATAAACATTATGAAGATGCTGCGCTACTTGCATATGCAGTGATTTACCAATATGCGACTACACTTTACTGGTTTTGTCATTATTATCAAAACCTAGTTTTTCAGACTTAACAATAGAATTAGCGTAATGTATATAACCGTTCGGGCCAAACGCTATATTACTGTTATGCAAACTTTTGTTACAGTTGCTGCTTGTTTACCATGAGAATTTAACACAATGGGTGTAACGAATCGCAGGCTCAGGTCTCACAGAAGTATTTTATAAAACGACCAATGGTGTTCTTTTTATTGATTAAAAATAGTAAACAATAAATTAAAATCCCCCCCCCCCCCCTTTCGTGGATCTGAAAGGCAAATAGTGATTTCCGAACGTCATTAATTAATTGTCCTTGGACAAATTTAGGTTCGCCTGCTTCAATTTTTGTAATATTTCACAATAATAATCCTACCGTATCTAAAGTACTGCACAATACCATAAAAATAAATATGATAATATTGTTTTTATACTTGTCACGTATAAAGTAAGACGGTTTTTTCACGTTAAAGTCACTTATAAGTGTATATATAATTGTTTATAGAATCTCCTAAATAGATTGATCATAATATAAAATATAAGCAAAGTAATTAATAGATTAAACTATTAAGTACGATGTTCTGGGGGGTTTTTCCTAGTAGGCATAACACCATGCTTTGCTGGTCACGACATTAGTACGTAATATTCAAACACATAACTCAATATTTATAACCGAGATCACTCAAACTAACAAGCTCATAATTAAAATTTAAAAATAGAACCCTTCTCGAGTTTAACCCGTCAAAGTCAATGTTGAGCACTTAATAGATGAGATCGTAAAACGTAAAAAGTACCGCGAAAATGGTCCATAACTCAAAATGGTATCGTTGGACGTGATATTTGTTTACGTTCAAGTGGTGCGATAAAGAAGCCACATGGCCGGGGCACATGTTGCAACCGATAGATGCGGCGACCGTGGCAATGAATCTTGATCTTAAAATTAACTAGGAAACGTGTTAGTTCATTCACCATAATTTATGTTGCTTTATTTATGTGGACATAGTAAGATTGAACATGGTAAGAAACGTACAGTAAACAATATGTACGAAATCAAACGTATATCGGTAAGCGCAGTAAACTGCCGAAAATAGAATGCGAGAAAACATCAATAAAATAACATGCTACCACGAAAAGAAAGTGATTTCTATCTGGTTTCTTTCTATTTCTGGTGATACGCATCGCAATCGGATCGATCAAAATCTAACTTATATAATTTTAACACTGAAATAAGTAAATATCTCTCGAACGTTTTTTGACGACGTAGACTACACTGTTGTGCCTACCTAAGCAATTATAACCAACCTACTCTAACAATTTTCTACTTACAATTGAACAAAACTTTTACAATAAAGAAAAAAAAGCCGGTAGACTGCGCTGCATTCGGGTTTTAGTTAGGTATATTTGGACGGAATAGTCTGCCTGAACATCTGCTAGTATCTGATAAATAGAATAAATTAATAAGAAGCGCAAACACATTCCTTCCTTGTCTTATTTTGATGATTCAATTTAAACCAGTCAATAGTTCAATTTGTTTCGAACCAATGATTCCGAGTCCAGTCTCATTTCAGCACTTGAAAAATGTATGTATTATTACCGACATTGTATGAATAGTTCAATAAAATTTAATGCATATTGTGAAAACGTAGTTAAAGAGACGCCACTTTTAATTTATATAGCTCCAGAACTTGCTATTTGCTATCATGACCTTATTTGCGCGTTTTAACATATTAAATAACTTTTCATAGCTTTCAAAAGCCCAACTATAACTGCTTGAGCAACTGGAAAGCTGGAAAGTCTCAAGAAAGCGCAAGCATATTTTATAACCTAAATTATAATTAAATAGAAATATCCTTAGCATTTCAGAAAATATAGAAATGCGAAGATTAACAGTATGGCGTTGTTATTAATAGCTTAGGAGAGTTAAATTCTAATTATATTCTTGTCAGTAAAATAAATAAATACTAAGACTTGATTCTTTACGACCTATAATTCTACATTCATTTATCCCAATAGAGTGTGTAAGTTATCATTTACAAAACCGCAACATTGTCTATGCTAAATTTCTAGAAAATACCAAATATTTTGTATGTGTAAAAAAAAATTACGCACGCTCTGGAACTAATTGTCTATAACGACGTTACGGTAGAAGGCCAATTATGTATTTAGGCCTCAAAGCACTACAAATGCGCCCTCTGGGACTCATGAATTGTCGAAGCGCGCCCCAAAGAAGAAATTTCTAGGTAAAACCCCTCGCGCCGAGGCGGTCGACATTAAGCAAATTTAAATGCCGTGATAATAAACACCGCTTTTTATGCATACGCCAAGATTGTGGTACATTACCGAATGTGAATTACTGTTTACGAGTAGGTATGTTAATTAACGTAATGCGGTTTACTGCATACAAGTACAATGTAAGAGAGTATCAGCATAAGTAGGTGATATCTTCTGCTTAACTGATTTTGTGTCCAAGCCAAAACATAATACAGTGGCAACTTATACGGGGCGTAAGTAACGGGGCGTTAATAAATGACGTGAGGCATTTAGGGGGACGGGAGAGGAGGGGAAATGACAATTGTGTAAATAATTGTATAAAATTTGTAAAGCACTTAGCCTACGGTTCTGGCAAAAGAAACGAATGTCACCTCTTTATTGTTAATTCTCTTAGTTTCTCATAGTCAAAATCGGCCATAAAAGCTACGCTTCAATTGAGTTTTTAAAAGGGAATATAAAATTTCTTTGTCTCTGTTTACCTTTAGACATAACATAAGGACAGCAATGGAGGACTATCTCTATTTAAGTTTTTTGCAATTGGATGTATATCGGTAAGCTCAGTTCACACATTCGTTATGAATAAAACCTAATGCGGACATCGTTCGAATCTTTAGTGATGACTGTGATGAGTTCACGCGATATGACTCAATATACAAACGTTCAATATGAGTTACACGACTCGGCAGAACAAATAAAAATCTTGTATCCGCTTTAAACCCGATACGCCCGGATACATCGAATCAAAATAACTTTATTGTTGCTGAAACGCTTATAAGAAGAATTTAATGATTACAGTAACATGCACAATATGCACATGTAGATGTATGTACCTAATAATTTAGATTATTGCCTAATTTTACTGAGAAATTGTGTAACGAAATAAAGTGAAGTAAAACGATTTTATTCACACAAATAAGCGTCAACAATTATATTTTGATATAGTGTTCGCTATATTTCATTTATATTTTCAAGTTTATAGGAAGTATTTATATTTTGAATTACGTATAAATTATTGCTTACTACCATTCTCATTTTAAGGATACTAATACTATGTAATTTGATACCTACCTATATATTGCGCATATTTTGTCAAACTTTCGTGGTCATTGTCTACCGGATTTAGGCGGATAATTAGTTATATCAACATGTTTTTATACAGGAAAAATTGCATAAAAAAAGGTTCAAAATACAAGAGAAAACCATAATTCTTACATTAAATAAATTATTGAAGTTTGTTTGAGCATTTAGTAGATAATTGGTTATTGATTATCATTTAAACTATTTAAAGCATTTAATGAGTGAGAATATACTGAGACAAAACTTCATAAATGGCCCACAGGCCCAAAGCATAAAAACATACATAATCAGAAATACCGCAAATAATCATGTTACATGTCATTGAACGTGATTTTAGGCCTAATACTGTAGGCATAAATAACAACACGACTTAAGCCGATTCTGCGTCAATACATGCGAGGA
>DWQL01000826.1:0-13269 GCA_018231265.1 Noctuana haematospila | reverse complement strand
ATTCCGCCTATATATCCATCAAAATTTCTACAACGACCTTTAGTTAACATCTCATTTGGCAATTCACAAAAATATGATTGAATACTCACAAACCACTAGTGCTTTCTTGATTGGCATAAGTGTATCCCATATAGCAACGTTTTTACTTTCTGAACTATGTCCAGCTGTAAAGAAAAACAATGCCATTAGATACTGTTGATCTGTATATTCTGCCAGTACTCGTTGATATTATGTGTATCAGTCACATTTATTTTATTCACAATAATTTAACTTACGTAAGTTTAGGAATATAATAATGTTTTACCTGTTGCTACTAAGCTGCAGGAACCCAAGAAAACAAAGTCACTAATTCCTTTACTATGACACTGATGACTCTGAAACAAAAAAATTATACATTTCATATATTCATTTGAAATCGTAATATTTCAATACGATTAAACACTTTGGATATGTTATTCTGTAATTGAATTTAGAGCGTATTTTTTAGCGAGTTGTTACTATATAGTATCATGTTAGGTAATAAATTTAATTTCGTGATCTCACAATATTTTAAGTCGTGGTGTGATCGCGACATTGCACTTTTTTCAACGAAACTAACGCCACTATGTAGTGAAAATAGCTTGAACATCAGAACACACAGTCAAGAGGCAGCACTCTTGGTTATAAATAATTATATATTCAGAAGCAAATATTGTTCAATTGCAATACAATTGCATTCCGTTTGCACTCCTCTGATATAGTGATAAGGGTAACTCACAAAGAATGGGCGGGGCGAAGCGTGTGGCTGGTTGGCGGCGGAGGCGGCGGCGGCTGAGGCGGCGCTGCCGGCGGGCGGGTGCAGCTGCCACATGGCGAGCGTGCCGTCCGCGTCGGATGCGGCGAACTTGTTCCCGTACTCGGAGAAGCGCACGCGCGTCACCTTGGCGAACGCGCCCGCCGCGCGCGGCGACCACACGCAGTTGGGGTGCCCCCACTCCCACAGCTGCACCGACCCGTCCGCGCCGCCCGTCAGGTCTGACACGCAAATAAATACGTACCTACTATATCATCTCACACTCACATGAGTACGGAAAACTGTGTCTATTAATGAGGCAAAGAGAGGATCTGCACCAATTTTTTTATTTATGGAAAAACATATGTTTATATTATGTAAATAAAAATATTAAACCATTATAAGTTCCAACATCTACGTCCAACACAATGAACGTTTGTCAATGTGAAAGAAATAGTCGGGATTAAATACTCACATACAATTTTAATTTAATAATACAAAGATAAATATGTTATTGAGGAAATGAATTCTTTATATTCAACATTCATAATGTAAGAAAGATATTATTATCAATTATCAAATTAAACATAATTATATATTTTTCATTTAACTTACACAGTGGTTGTGAAGGATGCGCTGCCATTCTTTTGATATTATCTATTTTGTGTTTCAGCACCTAAACATAAAATATTACATTAGGATATAAAACTAATAAATGCTTCGTTTAAAAATAAATTATAATACGATAATTACACGAAAAAAATAAAAAGAACCGAAATAACGATGAAATACATACATCGCTTAGAAAGTAAAAGACGGTAAACACAAGACATCTATAGCGAGCACAACCATAGCAGTGACATACATATATTATATTATAATATAATGCTATCAGAAAGTAAAACCTACGTAACTGATCGATGGCATTTACAAAATAAAAGTACGAGAATGAACGATTTGGGTGAACAAAAAAACGAGTGATGTTTTAGCACGAATTAAAACCAAATAGGTAAAGAACGAAAATAAAAACAAAGTAACCAAACCAGTCTGGTGGGAACAGAAAACAAATTTAAATGAAGAAATTATAGATTAATTGAACGAAATCATAAAATAAAAATCATCATCGAGCTAGAAGAGGCAGTGCGCGTTCGAGCTAGGGTGACGCCGTAACACAAATGTGGGAGGGAGTTAGGGTTGTCACTGACCGGTTTCATGAGAAGCTTGGAGCGATGTAGAATCAGGCGACAGTATTTCGCGTCCTGGCAACCCGGGAACTGCAGGCCCTTCACCTGCGACCAACACTCGGTTACCCACACGTACCGACATCCTCACAATGTTATGTTCTCCTTCAGTTGGCTAAACGCTTGTATCACCTACACTGTACCTCTACCAAGTTCTTGAAGAAAACACAAAATTTCGCTACAATGTAATTTGACTTTGAAAATCTTTCTAACCGTTATACCTTAACCAATTTAAAATTGATAAAAGAGGGACTGATGCATACATACCTACCCCTTTATTATAAAAAAAATTGATTTTATTTATTATCAATAAGATGCGGATAATCAAAAGGATATATAATTAAAGAGAAGTAAGCGAAGCGCAGAGGCGAGGCGCAAATACAAGAGCACTTTACGTACATACACAATACCTAAATCCCAGTTTATCAATCACTAAATGAGTTAATGGTGAGAGAGATATAAAAGAACTCTCTTTAACTTCCGTTTCAACGAGGTTTGTCTCTTTTTTCCATGGAAAATATAAAACAACTTGATATATAGAAAAATTTCATAATGGACTATATCAAAATGAAAGTATGTTTATTTTAATTATAAATTAAATCATTTAGTGATTTCAAAATAAATTAGTGATTGTTACATGGACGTACTGTGTCAACAAACGCTTCGTGGCCAGTTGGCTTTGCTATGCTTGCCCGCCGCTCCTGTTGTTTTTACAATACATGTTAGACTTTTGCTTAAAGCAAAAACTATAATTTTGATCTATAAATTCTGCTTTTCCATTAATTAATGAAGGATTGAACCAGCATCATTGCATTAGTATGTATTTTTAGTAAGAATTAGTACATTAATTTGTTAATGACTAGAAAGTGTTATTATTATAGACTTTTTTTTAAAGTTCATTGAATTAAAATGCCGACAACTTTATTGCTGACACATACCGATAGGCTCCAAAGCACCTGCTTAAACCATTCAAAAGCTTCTAAGAAGACTACAATTATCTTTTTTATAAGAAATAAAGTTTCACTCCACCTGTGTTTATATCATTTTAGGTAAACACATACATCAGCTCGACCACGCTGTCGCTAAGTAGTTCTGAGTGGTAATATTAATGAAGTAATAGAATATTTTAATGTAATTAAGTATACTCACGACGCTGGCACCGCGGCCGGTCTGGCTGGCCATACCGACAGGAATTTGTGGTGCGTTTGGATTCAGCGGGGAACTGTTGCCTGTGCCTGGCACGGAGCCGTTGTTTGTCCTGCAATTGTCCACTTCAAGGTTTAGCAAACAAAATATAAGGTTTGATATTATAAGAATAAGTAGTAGGTAGTTTTATGTGTAAAACTAGATTTTAATATTTTTAACAGATAAATAAATAATTTGGTTGCTGTAATTAAGTTAAAATTTCAATAACTGGCAACTAAATAGTTGTTTAAATATGCTAGTTGGTTTCATGTGTACAGTATGTGTTTCAGTTTCGTATATTCTTAGCCTGTTAAGATTCCACCTTTCGCATGTGTGTGCGTGTGTGTACATACTTGTCGTGGTGCTGTATGAGCAGGAAGCCGGTGTCGGGCAGCGCGGCAGGGTCTGCGGCGAGCGCCAGCAGGTCCACCTCGCACTCGTCCTCCGCCCACGCCGCGCCGCCGCGCAGCAGCAACGACACGTCCATCTCCTGCACCTCGCGCGCCGTCGCCACCGCCAGCAGACCGCCGCCCGTCTACACATGCAATATACAACATATGGGCTCTTGCAACAAGCTTCATTACAGTTCGTGCCTCCATTAGCCAAGACGCTATCCTTATCTCGTCTAAAGTCTAGTGGTAAAAAGATACTCATTTAAATGTACTATGATACACAAACACACATACAAATCATCATAACTTTGGTAGGTGGTAGAACATGAATAGTACGTTCGGAGAAGGACCTCCATCACTGTGCAATTGACGTCATGGAATCTATTGCTGTATCCATTAACAGTTTTAATGGCTAATGCTGATACAAAAGTCATGATCGAGTATGTGATTGGTACGATAAACTCACCCTATTCAGGCAGAAGGCCGCGATGGAGTCCTGCTCCTTGTGAATGATCCTGACGGGACTGTGCATGTCGTCGTCGCGTGAACGAAGCGGGATGCAACCGGCGCGACCGTCACCCAGCGCTACGTCCGCTGATACTGACTGCGTACGTCGACGCGAGAATACTGCTCGGATAAATATCTCCTGCGAAATTAAAACAAACTTTCAAATATATCAAACTTGATATGTTTCACATATATATCATTTCATATATATTATCAACAGTGAATCATTTCATAGATTTTCTGTTAATTATTTTAAGCTTTTTATACTTAACTATAAATTATTGGAATTTTTTTATTTTTTATTTTTTTATTAAATTATTATTATTAATTGAAAAAAAAAAATTGATTTTAAAAAAAAGTGTCTTGATTTTGGGATTAGCATAATTATGCTTAGACGCTACAGTTGTCATGGACAAATTATTAAAGAATATAAATACCTGAACTTGCTCTTGTCGAACTAAGAAGTTCCAAAGGCGACAAGCGGGTGCTGCGCTGAACAAGACGGAATTAAACGGAGTGTTGTGCTTTTCTAACAAACATCTGAAATAAAAAAATACTCATCTTTTATAAACATAAGTTAAAAGTTAAACCACCACGAAGAGTCACCAATGCGTTGCCCGCTTTAAAATTACTATTCTTTCTCATCTATTGTCAATCCTTCAAACAATGAGCTCTGCCTGCTGCCATTTCAGTAAGCTTAATCTGGGAGCTGCAAGAATAAATGTTATCATACCTATACTTATTAATAGGCGGTCCCGAGGTCTGCTGGTCGGGGAAGCAGCCGGGGATGTAGTTGGGCGGCGGCGCGCGCGCCTCCAGCGTCTCGGTGAGCTGCTGCTGCCACTGGTCCACCCGCCGCAGCGCCGCGTGCACCGTCGGACTGGTCGTGGCCAGCTCTGCATCACAACATATTTTAAAATGAATAAATACCATCTTACACTTATAGCACTAAACTAGAAATCCCTGTGATGTGGGTACGATAGACACACAGTAACAATTAAACACACGCCCAACCCAGGAATATATATCTAAATTTATCATTTAAACTTAAGCCCTGCGCGTGAGTGGTTACCATGCCGATCAGACTGGTGGCGTGTTGTCATTTCGTCCTAGAAACAAGCCACGCACTAGGAATTGGCTATATTTTGAGTGTATTAGAGTGCCTGTTTATGTTGAGTATGTGGTCGCAACACCCACCGGACATTTCGATGCCGCACAGCTGCAGGAAGTGCTGCAGCTTTTGCTGGGCGAGGCGCAGCACGGCGACGCGCATCACGTACCACGAATACGAGTCCGGCTCTGAGTGCTCCATGTTGGCGCCCTTGCGACGCTTCTCCTTTCTGCAAGTTATATACGGTGCATTCCAGTAGGCGCAAACAAAATCATAAACTTGAACTATTTAAGCCAGGCAAGTATCGAATATCGTTTTATAAAAAGCACAGCAGAATAGACAAAAATACTTTTTTTTATCAAATAAATCAGTAGTCGAAAAAATCTTAAAAATGACGTTTGTCATTTGCAGTGGTAAAATACTTACTTAGTCGTTGATGTATCAAAGATGTCATCATCGTCGGGTTCGCTGCCGCTCTCTTCAGCGTCTTCGGCGCCTGATTCAGCGGAATCATAATCGTTATTATCTGGGTCTTGTTCTGATGTCGGCTATAAAAGAGGTTTTAGTTACAACCTTATCAATGATATGCCATAAACCTTATTCTACTATTGTTAAACATTTTTATTATTATAATCAAGACCTGGTAGTCTGTAAACGACGGACAAAAATCTATTCAAAATAGATAAAGAAAACAAATATGTACCTTGGTTAGCAAGAAAGTCAATATACTACACTGAGGCGGCACGAATTGTTCTCTGTACGTCGGTCTGCCTTCCTGAATGTTCTTATGGGGAGCTGTGGGACCCAATCCTAGGAGGCGCATGTTTAAGATAGCCCGCTTTTCACGAAGCGATGACCAAACTGACATTCCTTCCGTACGCTCCACGAGTTTTGGCTGAAAAGAACAGTTAATAAAACCCTCTGATCAAAAAAATTTAACCATTAAGTTGTAATTATAGCAATTAAATTAGGCACGTTGTTTATACATTAAATTTTACACTTAAATGTAAGAAATAGAACAATGTACTATTGGATTCACGATCGTGTATAATTTTATACAAACATTAATATTAAGGTTTTGACTAAAAACTTACCTGTGGTGGCGCAGGCGCAGTTGTAAGCAGTCTTTTAACGCCTCCGCCAAATAGTTTAGCGTGAACTTTAGTGTCAGCGGTGTGAGCGGATAGTCTGTACAGCAGATGCGCGTCTCTAGCGGCGAGGGCCCATCCCAACAGGGCTAGGTACACCGCACAGAATGCCTCGGCAAGTAAGACCGGCAAGCGTGGGGCGTCTTCCTCTTCTGCTGCTCGGAGAGCTAAGCCACGTAGAGCTGATACACCTAAAATAAATCGATGTGATATTATAATTTTTAATTCAAATTTTTTGTGTACCTTACTACCTTAAACCTGTAATTTAATCATTGTTTGTAGATTACACCAATAAGATTTTTGTGGTAATAAGTAACTAAAGTCATAATAAAATTAATACAACATACCGGGCCATTTGTTAGGCGGTGTGGTGACTGTAAGCTCTTCAACCGAATACCGTCTTGGTCGTATAAGAAGATTGGCAGTTCCTGGGGTTTCCGCGATCATGCTGTAAACATTGTTAAGTTTAGTTAGCTATTTTATTATATGCGCTATTTGTAGCGACACTTGTATATCTTAGTTCTGAAGAGAAATAAGTAATAAAATATCTCTCTTACCCATCGGCATGATGTTGTGCGTGTTTCAAACTAAACGTGTCGGAATCGCACAGACTTTGATAGATGCAAGCGGATAGCGCCACGGCGAGTTCCCTCAGCGTGTGCAATATTCGCGTCGCGGACCCTCCGGGTATGCCAAGTTCACCGATAGTGCCAAGCATATCGTGTGCCACAGCCTAGAAATATAAACAATAACCTACTCATTCAACGCGAGATCAAAAAAAACAATAAAATAAAAAGGGCGGCCGTGAACAAACATCGAGTAACGGTATAGGAGCACGGCACGGCTATGGGTATATGGGTAGAGGGATACCTGTAGATGCCTGACGGGGTCGGCGACGACGGTGTTGTTGGCGGCCACGGCAGCAGCGAGCAGCGGCAGCGTGGTAGGGAAGGGCAGCGGCGAAAGCAGCTGCTGGTGCTGCTTGTCCTGGCCCAACTCCTGCAGCAGCAGCACCAACTCCATGCGCACCGACGCCAGCCCGCCGCCACCCGCACCATGCAGGGAGCAGTACGACAGTAGCGTGCGTAGCAAAGTCTCGTTCGCTAACAAACACAAACACCTCATTATCAACAAGGTTTCGTCGATCTGGGTGGCCTACTGTGGATGTCAGGCATCACTAAAAATGTGATTGGAGTTTGGACTACCCTAGACTACCTACGTTGAATGTGGATTTTTATGATGTATGAGTTTGTATGAGTTGCAGATATAACTTAAAGAAAACAACAAAAAAATAAAAACAAGCAATTCCACTCACCCTTCAACCACCTTTTCCTCCTGACAGCACGTTGCACTTTCGCCTCAAAATCTGCCTTCTCTCGAACCAACAGCTGGTGCAACGTGGGTCGTTCGGGTAGCGGCGGCGGTTCGGTATCAGCGCATATCAGCTCACCCGCGGCCTCGCCCGACACGCCCGACACCACCGGCACGTAGCCGCACAGACGACGTAGTGCTTCCACTTCGCGTTCCAACCATATGTACAACTGGTATCGGAGGTGGCCGCCTATTGGAAATTAAATAAATTGATTAATTTAATTTCATATAAAATCAGAAGTGATTGGTCGTCATTGAGGAAAAGATTTCTTTGTTACCAATAAATGGTATGGGTCAGTTACTTAGTGAGTCTTACAAGTTTTAGTTATGCCGAAAAGATTATTTCACGGATTAACGTCGGTAAATCGTTGCAAAACATGACCCATAGAGGGATAAAAGAATTTCCGAAATCATTTACGTACCGTCCACTTCAAACCCAGTGGCCAAAGTGCTAAGTTCCTCCATCAGGATCTTGAGACAAGCCACGAACTTGAGTTGTTGTGCCATAATGTCTACGATGGGAATTTCATCTTTTTCATTCTCTTTATCTACCTCACAACCATCTACTGGATCTTCAGAGGTATCCATTTTCATTTCCAAAGGAGGAGTTGATGCGCCTGATCCGGCATCAGATCTACGTGAAATACGAATATGTATTTAAAAAATTACCCAATTATTTTGCTAAGTTTCAATAAATGATTAATATTTATACTTAACAGCGCGTACTGCACGATAACTGAGTCTGATAGACTTCTATGTGTACGCTGTGTACGAACACGCAAGATTACCACTTAAGGGTCTTACGTAACCAGATCTAGTGGAGTTGTACTTGTCGTGATAAAAATGCAATTTTACTAATGCTACCATCAAGTAAACGCGGGGCCTTTTCAACGAAATTATAAAGGTTTATCACTTCTCAAAGAAATATTAATCGTACCCTTTGTCGTCCCCGTCGTCCCAGCTGAGTACAAGCTCATCAGTTTTTATAGTGCTCACTGGCGCACCCCAGTCTACGGCAGATGAGCCCCAATCCGTATTCTCTTCTTGTTCTAAAAGTTTATACAAAATATTAGTCTTGGTCGGAAGTTGATTTAACATCTTAAAATATGGTGAGACTGAAAAGTTTTCTGACTATAAATTATATAGGTGTGGAGGCTATTATGTAAATTCGCTGTCATTTAGTTCATGTTAATACACCTCAATAGTATTGACTGATTTAAATAACTTATTTAAAACATATAGAAAATCACGAGTACCAATTTAACTTAAAAAAAATAGTAAAAAAACCAACAAAACAAAGACACAACGAACGTACAAACGGACGTGAACGAGTCGTACTTTTGATTGTGGTGTCTCGGCTCAGCTGGCCGGTGTGTATGACGGCGTGGTCGAGGTCGTGCAGCGGCGCGGCGGCTCGCACGCGCTCGTCGCGGATGCGCGCCGGCAGCTTGGACAGCACCTCGAGCGCCAGCGCCGGGCAGCCCGCCTTGAAGTGCCCGTGCGCCGTCTGGAAGTACAGCCGCCGCTCCAGCCGCGTGATACCCTCCTCCGCCTCCTGCTGCAGCAGCGCCAGCGTTCCACCCTGTCGCCAATGTTCGAAACCTTTACCGATCACTCAAAACCGTTTCCTCATATTTTATTCACTTATTGACAGTTCATTCTTATTCATTCATAATCTTATTTAAAATAGTTCAAATATTATCTATTTACTGAAGGCAATACCAACCTGGCTAGGCATGTTGTGTCGTTTTAACCTTGGATGCGTTCGTAAATACACGTAGAAGTTAAATACAGACGGCATAGGCTCGTTATCCCTCGCCGCGTGCAACCTTCCTGCAGGAGCTATTAGTGTGTCGAGCGCTTCGCCGTAGCGTTTCAGTTCCCATAGAGCCATTGATCTCACAAATGGATCAGGATGTGCGCGTTCCAAGTCTATTTCTCCGTCTTCCGTTTCACCGCTAAAATATTTTATTAAGTTAGAATATGAAATATAAAAATACAAACATACATTAAAACGTATAAAATTAATGGATTATATAAGAGCTTACCCTAATATTTCATCCATTATTAACTTTTTCAAACTAGACGGCAACGGATTGTCTGATTCGTATAAACGTGCTACAACCATGGCTAGTTGTAAATCTCCAAGACGAGTAATAAGAACCTAAATAAAGACAATAGGTTTATTAATTTTTGTAAACAAAATATATACAATAAGTACTAATTCGTGATAGTATGGTAATTCTCACCTCTAAAGCGTCTTTCAATGCTCCACCCAACAAGAAGAAAGCGGCTGCGTGTTCAAACCTCTGTCTCCCGAGTAATACAAAAGCGTTTTTCAAAGCTGCTTTCCGCCAGCGGTCTTCGGTAAAGTCGTTTGCAAAGAACTGCAAGATAAAAGGATTACTAATAACTATATATTATATAGAACTACAAAAGTTTTATTTCATAGGGACAATACATTAGGTTTTAGTGCTATTAAGATATTTTACAATGAAATACATATACTACAAGAATTTCAGGATTTTTAACAACAATAAAATGGGTTGCACCATTATCTTTTTGGCTACTTTAATTCTTCGCTTACCGCGGTCATTTTCTCTTCTCTATTAGATCGGAACAGACCCCAAAGCAATGTCTTTTTCTTCATAGCTAGATAATATAGTGCTGCGTCCATAGGGTCCTGCTTAGCCTTATACGAAGCACGTGCCAGTCGTTCTACGCACGTTCGCAAAAGGTCTCCTCGGACCCACCAACCAACACCTTCAAATATGAATGAATATTTATTTTCTTAGGAAATATTTTTCAACAAAAAGTATTTACGACAGACAACAGAGACGCGGTGCAGATTTTATAATATGTACATATAGATATAATGTCTTTTTAAAATACGATTTCCTTACCTAATTCTCGCATAGTAGACCACTTTGGCTGTCCCTTTGTATACCCAGGCAACAGAGCTAATAATTGCGGATGAGTTTCTGAGTGGAAGGCCCACACAAGGTTGCAGGTGCCAACACCCACTCGCTGCAAGGACGCCCTTTGTGCCAGCGGCAAGCATCGCAATAAGTAGCCGTAGTGCTTCATTGCAAGAAGGAATCGGAGGCCGCAGTCGTCTAAGGAGTCTGTAATAGCAAATTACTGTACAAAATCTATTCCATTACGTACAATTGTATGGGGCACTTGTATAAGCAAAATGACATTACCAAAATGTTAGTATTTTTTGTGGTATAGAAAACTAACCTCAAAGTTAAATTGAAAACTTCTATTCACACTATGTAGGAAGGTTTTATCGATTCTAGAAACTGTGTTTATTCTCATACCAGGTAATAGCTCTTGTCCAGAGCCAGCGGAGACGTCAACCTTGGCGTTGGCTGCGAATCGTTCGGCGAAGTCCGCGTCGCAAGTGGACACGGTATCAGCCAGCGCTAACAGATGCATTTGGTCTAACGAGCTCAGGCCCGGCAGGTGCGTGTGCGTTAGTAGACGAGAGAGAATACGGCCTGTGAATACATATGAAATACATTTAAAACATCAAATATGCAGGTCCTCAAGTAGGTGGAAATCTTGTAAAATAGTTATTGATACTGATAAAATGTATTTGACTTAACCATCACTGTACAGAAAAAAAAGCTGCAAATAAAACTGTTAAAATTATGAGACAAACTCAAATAGTGTTTTGATGGCTGTGAGAAAGCTATATAGTTTGTCGAGTGTCGCTTTATAAATCTAGTCGATATGAGGTTCTTCAAAAAATCTGCTAAAAGTGCCCTACTTCAAAGCAAAGCATTGATAAACCTCTGGTATTACACATTATGTTAAGAGACGGTGCCCATACCACCAGATGGCCTGTCTGCCTCTTTAGTTATACGGGTTTTATTTCTAGTTATACAGAAAATATTAGATTAAATTATATTTGTATAGCAATAATACGTTAAAATTAACCTTGTCTTGGGCCGAAGTGTGATAAAGGCTGTCGTTCAGGCATTGATGGCCGGCGATCCACGGCTTCTTCATCACCGAGCAACAGCGCGTCTAAATCTTCTTCGACTTCCATCGTTCCTTCAAACAAGTCATTGTAGTCCTGTAATGGTAATAAATTCCATAAGATTTTTGTAACTATCATTAATTTATCCATTTAACAAATTGAAGCGTATTTAAAAAAGGAACTTTGATCTTATTACATAGTATAAAAATTTTAATATAAAAATATAGTTTTTAAATTTAGCTATAAGAAAATTAATTGATACTAAAGCCAGAAATCCTCTCTTATTACCCTTACAAAAATATGACTAACGATTAATGAAAACACAAAAAATAAATTACAGTTTATTACAAAATAGTCTAATTTACTTTTATCGGTTCGGATTGGTTACCTTACCTTGGCTTCCTGCATAGTGGACGGATGATGCGCGGACTCCTTATCTGCCACGAGAAGTGTCCACAGAGGTAGGGGCGGTACTGACGTTAGTTCAGCATAATCCAACTGTATATCTTCTGTTATCTAGATGTGTTTAATATAGCAGAAATGATTTAAAAACTACTTCATCAAAGGTTACATAACAGAGAATAATATTGCAATACAAGAAATAAAATTGCGAAATTACAGTAGTGTAAGTTTGTTCACGAGTGGTGTGTATTGACAAAATGTTTAATACCTATTCAAAGTTTTTAAGTATTAAATGGCAATTTTAATATTTTATTTAAAAAAATATACATTTTTAATTCAGTTTCCAAGATGCAAATAAACAGACGAGCTACAACAGATTAAGACATAGAAGCTGTACTTACAACAAGACAGCGAGTCGAAGAACTAATGTTTATTTTTAAGAATTACTTTATTGGAAAGTTAATTAAATTTGTAATAGTAATAATAGATTTCAAGTCGGAGTACGATCGAGAGTATCGAAAGCGAGTAGTCTTACAACAATAAAGACGGGAAATAAAAGTGATGAATAATGGTTTTAAATTGACGTTTGTGAATAGCTACCCACCCATACGCCGAAATCTAAATATAACCTCAAATAGTGAACCCGTTAACGCACTGTGCAGTTGTCCACACTGTCGTAAGCAAGAGTATAATTAATTGCATCACATAAATAAGTCTCATACTACAGCTGTGGTATTCAAGGGTGTGGTATTCAGCAAGGGTGCTGGGCGGACACTCTCAATATGGTTGAGAAGGCATGACGTGAGACTTGAAAAAGCAGGACTTGGACAATCTTTGCATACCAAACAGCTTCTGGTATATTTATCTATAGTAGTGAAGTAGGACAGTGGTAATGTATTGATAGTGTATAGCGCGGGTATTCAAAAGCAGTTCTTCGCTAAGCCACTAGTCGCGCGCGTTACTTCGTTCCTGACCGATTCGGGGCTCTATTCGTATACTTTTGCAGGAGCGGTCGCGTCCATTTATATAATGTAATAATATATACATACAGCACTGCGCGACTAGTAACTTGGTGAAATGGTGAGTTTGAAGATAATGGGGTGTTACCTGTGCAACGCCGTCGAGTGGCGAAGTTGCGCCGGCGGCGAACGA
>DWQL01000825.1:0-13278 GCA_018231265.1 Noctuana haematospila | reverse complement strand
TAACTGAAGTGACTAAAAAGCCTGTACAGCCTGTTTCTAAGCATTTTTTCGATACTTCTTGAATACTTTTTGTCGTACCATCCATCATATCAAAATTATTCGCACCATGAATATGGACATCGATCATTCCTGGAATCAGTAGCTGGCTTTGTCCATCCAGCTGTTGGTCCGTGACTTCTTTAGAAAAGGCTTGTTTGTCAGAGCGTTCTATCCCTGTAATTGTTTCATTTTCAATTAGAATATCAACCATTTCTAAACCTGTTTCCTTGCTTATTGTTACATTTTGGATTAATGCTTTCATTTTTTCCCACCTTTTACAAGCATAATTTGGACATCAGCTTCACTTAACTGCGCGGTGATCGTTTCTGGTAGTGGTTTGTCTGTAATGATCAAATCGATATCTGAGAAATCTAATTTAAAATTGGATGTATTTCTAACTTTAGAACTGTCGAGCAAAACGCATGTCCGTTTAGCATTTTTGATGATTGTTTGTTTTAATTCGATATCTTCTAATTCTGAATAAAATAGTCCCGTTTCATTAATACCGGATGCGCCAATAAACGCAATGTCAAAGTAGAAATTAGCTAATTGCGTAATGAGCGATGTCCCCTGCAGTAAATGAGAGTTAGCATTAAAATAACCTCCAAGCAAATAAACTTCTTGTTGGGCATTTACTTGCGTTGCCGATATCGCATTGTCGATCGAATTTGTAACGATCAACACATTTTCTTTAGTGAGCTCTTTTGCAATAAATTGCACAGTTGTTGAAACATCTAACCAAATCGTTTGATCCGTCAAAACTTACTGAGCTGCTTCACGAGCAATTAGTTGCTTCTCTTGGCTATTGATTACTAAACGCTTAGAATAATCTTCGATTTTCGTTTTGATAATTGGCAATGTAATACCGCCACGATATCGCTCAGCTAATCCATCATTAACAATCGACAAGATATCTCGGCGAATACTATCTTTAGAGATTTGGAAATAATCGGCTAATTCAGCTGCATCTAGCTTTTCTTTTTCTTGCAGTAACTCTAAAATTTTAGCGATACGTTCTTTTTGATTCATAAACTACCTCCTAATTTAAAAGCGTAGCGGGCTCGTTCAACTCTGACAGAAAAATAGGAAATTCTAATTGAGGTGCTTTTTGCCTCATTTAGAATTTATCTTTTTTCCGAAGACCTTCAATCCTTGGAGCTTTAGCTCTTAGGAATTGATGAGATCGGAGCAGAGCGTAGTGCTAGCCCGCGGAGCTAGATAACATATGGTGACAACGTTCCGCTTCGCTTCACCTTGTACTTTTCAACATCAGTTCATTTCATTCACTGTGTTTCAAAGCAAAAGCGAAGCGGGCTCGTCCAGTCTCGACTGAAAAATAGGGGAAATTGACTGAGGTGCTTTTTGCATAATAATAAGTTTTTCGAATGAAAAAATAAGTTTTTTTAAGCATAAGTAAAAAGACTGCTAAATAGACAGTCTTTTCTTTGCAATATTCAGTTGACGATCGATTTTGTAAAAATTCGGTTCACTATAAACATACACAAAGTCATATTGTCTGCCAGTCTGATTTCTGTAGATATGCTTTGCCAGTTGTTCAATACTTTTTTCATCTTCCCCAAACACAAATATGAATAAATTATTTTCCTTAAATAGTTGATAGTTACCACTCTGGAGTTTTTCAACTTTGTTATCATAGGCTTCGATCAGGTTAAATAGTGAATGCCAGTTTGCAATGGAGATTGCAATCTTTTTCTTCGTATCATCTGGTAAGGGTAAACTGATTCTAAGAACCTCATTTCCATACCTTTTTTTGATGCTCTCTAAAATCTGCTCCTCGTTATGTATATTGACTCCATCAAGATCTAGCGCTTTTAAAACACTTTCTTTCAATGATTGGGTGACTTCTACACCAATATGTTGATTTGGATTTTGAATATCCGGTTTATCTAAAAGAATTGCTTCTTGGTATTTCTCGGGATCTGATTTTCGAAGGATTTCTAATGCTTTACGCTCATCTGGCCGTTCCATTATCGGCATATGATCACTCCTCCTACCTTTCTTATACTATTGTCTCATTATACTAAAGTTAATGACAAATGGGGTAACTGGCAAAAAAGCTGAACACCTATGTATCACTTTGGTGTTCAGCTTTTCGTTGCTCATTTAGTCAATGAGTTTCTTTTATACCAAATTATTGTTGTTAAACATACAAGAAACAGTCCTGTGAGCCAAGTTCCATTCGTACTTGAATCATTTGTTGCAGGTAATTGTTTTCCTGTAGGTTTAGTTTTACCACTAGGCTTGGTTGAGCCTGTCGTATTCTCGGAAATCGTTACCTTAATGACTTGAGTTGTTTCTTTTTTAGAAAATTCATAGCCTGGATATTTTTCAGCTAGTTTCTTCATTGTTTCATCAGACCAATTGTACGTAACTGAAAGTTCTGTTGTTCCAGCTTTCAATGCAGTCCATTTCCCCGCAGAATCTACTTCAATAATGGAAGGATCTTGGATAGATGTGACAAATGAACCTGCAGTATCTTCAATTCCTTCGATTGGTTTCACTGCTAGCTGCCCCATGTCACCAACCTTACCATTAATTGACGCACTATCAATCGTTGGAGTGATATCCAATAATCCCGCCGGCTTCACTTCCACCTTTATCGAACTGGCAATATCTCGTCTTATCAATGTACTACCCGGATTTTTCTTTTCGATTTCTTTACGTGATTCGTCTGAAAGCTGGAAATCCAAAACAAATTCAGTCGTTCCAGTTTTTAAAGCAGTCCACTTTCCATTTGCATCAACAGAAACGATATCTTTACCAGCACCATCCGAAATATAAGCTAGATATATTCCGTTAATATCTACTACTCCCCCCATAGGAGCTACTTTAAATTGTCCCGTCTCTCCAATTTTTGCACTGATGGTTCCAACATTAAAACTAGGTGTAATATCAACCACTGTTTCTTCTGATTTGGTCACTTCTACAGAAACTTCTTGAGCAGTATCTTTTTTGATTAATTGATGGTCCGGATATTTTTCTTGAATTTTTTCCAATGACTCTTTGTCCCAGTCAAAATCTAAAATTGCTTTGGTTTTTCCTGGTTTCACCCCTTGCCACTGACCTTGTTCATTAATTGAAAGAATGCTTTGATCCGATATTGTCGTTTTGAATGTTCCTTTGAGATTATTCATTCCTACAATTTGTTCAACTTCTACTGTACCTTTTCCGCCAACAACTGTTTTGATTTCTTTCGTTTTAAATTTTGGCGTGATATCGATTACATTTTTTGGTGGGGTAACTTTTGTCTTGGTTTCAGAAGTTTTGGTCTCCTGTATTTCTGTCTTAGAGATTTCTTCTGCAGCAAACGATGTTGTCGCAAATGCTAAACATGCTGAACTAAGTAAAATTCCCAACATAAAACCTTTTATTTTTTTCATTAGTTCCCTCCTAAAGTGAATGTATCTTGAATAGTCAATAATACTTGATGATTTTAGAGTATTTACATCTTAATTTTATCGAATTCTAATCTTTTATACAACTACCGTTTTAAAAATAAAAAAAAGCAGGGGTTTCTCATTTTAATTGAAAAACCTCTGCTTTTAATTATTTAGGCATTACATCAGCCGGAATCGCTGATTGATACTTTTTACCACCAACTGTGGCAAAGTGTTCTGCTTTTGCTTTTGCAACTAGCTCAGGATTAGTCAACAAGTCATACGCAGTTGTGGCAATCGTTTTACAAGCTGCCAACAATCCTTTATGGGCTACTGATGATTTGCCATTCGCAACCCATTGCCATGAATGAGGTGGCGTTCCTTGAGGCTCACATCCAATCAACACTTGAGCTGTTGGACAAACCCAGCTAACATCACCCACATCTGTAGAACCAGAAGTCGCATCTGTAAAGAACAATGGTGCGATTTGATCTAAGACTGGCATCGTTCCAAGGCGCTTGATCTCTTCTTCGCTAGCTGTTGGATTACTTTGTCTTGCTCTGGCAACTAAACCTGCTTTAGTTGCATCATTCAAGCTATCGTAATATCTTTGGCTATATTCTTGATCTTCTGATGTTAAGTTCATGTTTCCAAACTCTGTTAAGTTTTCATACATAGCAGTTGTTACTGCTTGATTTGGTAAATAGTTGGCACAAGCTGAATCAAATACGATTTCAAGCTCTGTTTCTGTCATTAAAGCTGCACCTTCGGCAATTTTATTCACACGTTTGTAGATTTCTTCTGCTTGCTCTATTTTTGGTGCGCGGATAAAGTAGTATAAGCTTGAAGTTGGCTGAACCACATTGGCGGACTCACCGCCAGCATCCATAAATGCGTAGTGAACACGACCTTCATCAATGATATGTTCACGTAAAAATTGTACGCCAATATTCATCAATTCTGCTGCATCTAATGCGCTGCGGCCTTGTTCAGGAGCGGCGGCGGCATGAGCAGATATCCCTTTAAAGTTATAATAGATTTGATAAACAGCTAAACTACTCAAGCCCCAAGCCATACTTGTATCCATTGGATGCCATGAAAGTGCAACGTCCAAACAATCAAATACGCCATCTCGAGCCATGAAAGCTTTACCGTAGCCACTTTCTTCAGCTGGACAACCAAATAATTTAATTGTGCCCGTTAATTTTTCTTGTTCCATCAAATCTTTGACACCAACAGCCCCCGCTAAAGCACCTGTCCCTAGTAAATTATGACCACAGCCATGTCCATTGCCCCCGTCATTTTCTGCTTTTTGCTCGCCTAGGTCAGCGACTTGACTTAGATTTCCTAACGCATCATATTCTGCTAGAATCCCAATAACAGGATTGCCACTGCCATACGTTGCAACAAAAGAATGTTCCATATTGGCAACGCCTTTCTCAATTGAAAAACCTTCTTTTTCTAAAATTTCTAAAAAGGGTTTTACAGATTCAGTTGTCGCAAATCTCGTCTCCGGTGTGCCCCAAATCTGATCTGCCGCTGTGATAAATTGGTCTTTCTTTGCATCGATTAATTGTGAAATTTGTTGTTTTGCATCCATTCTTATGTTCTTCCTTTCTTTATTGTCCTTGATTTCTATTATTTTAATTAGCGATCGATTCCAAATAATTCTTTCGCGATACGTTTCCCTGTTTTAGTTCCTGCTAGTCCGCCAATACCAGTTTCTCGAATATCTGCTGGCATACTGCGACCAACACGATACATTGTTTCAACTACTTCATCTGCAGGTATCTCACTTACGATCCCTGCTAATGCCATTTCTGCTGCACTGATTGCATTAGAAGTACCACCAGCATTTCGTTTGATACAGGGGATTTCGACTAAACCTGCAACAGGATCACAAGCCAAACCAATCAGATTGTTCAACGCAATTGCAAAGGCTTGACTGGCTTGTTCAGGAGTGCCGCCAGCCATTTCGACTAAAGCCGCAGCTGCCATTCCTGAGGCCGAACCGATCTCAGCTTGACAACCACCCTCTGCTCCTGAAATCATCGCATTATTCGCTGTCACAAAACCAAAAGCTGCCGCTGTAAATAAAAAGTGCAGCATCTCTTCACGTGTCGAGCCAAATTTCTCACTAAAGGCTAGTAAAACACCAGGAACAACTCCTGCTGAACCTGCTGTGGGCGTGGCACAAATCATCCCCATTGCTGCATTCACTTCATTAGTCGCCACCGCATAACATAACGCTTTAACAAAAATATCATCGGTCAACACATTTTTCTTCTCTATATATGCTTGTAGTTTTTTTGCATCGTAACCTGTTAAACCGGAATGTGAACGAACCCCTTGAATCCCCTTAGCACTAGCGGCTTCCATTGTTTCTAAGTTCAACCTCATCTGATTCATGATCTCAGTTCTAGTTCGGCCAGATGTTTCTATTTCCTGAGCGATCATGATCTCAGATATGGTGCACTGATTGTCTTGTGCTCTTTGTACGAGCTCTTCAATTGATCCAAACAAAAAATTCACGTCCTCTATTTTAGCCGGTCGTAGGCATTACTGCTGTTATTCCCGGTATTTCTCTAATTTTTGCTACTAGCTTTTGACTGATATCACTAAGTGTTTCAACAAAGAAAACTGTTTCTTTATTTAATTGCTGAACTTCTACAAAAGCAGGACTTTCCAATGCATCCTCCACACATGGAAGGGCTGACGTTTGATTGATGGTAAAGACTAAGCCATTCCCTTGATCTTGATTCAGTAAAGTGGAATAATGATTGATTTCAGTTAATTGGATACTGCCCCCACCAATTGAAATAGCCGTCAAATTTAATTTTTCTTGTTCATCACTCAGTTCTAAATTGACCGTATTCGCATGCTCTGTTTCCTTGGTGCTAACTAAAAATTCAATCACAACCCCTTGTTTTTCCGCAATTCCGATTGCATCTGGGATACGCTCATCATGGGTTTCAAAGCCTAAAACACCTGCAACGATCGCAACAGCCGTACCATGTCCTTTATACGTTTCAGCAAATGAGCCAAAAAATGTTACGATCAATTTTTTAGGCGTGTGTTTGTATAGCTCTCTTGCCATATTTCCGATCCTGACCGCTCCAGCTGTGTGAGAGCTGGAGGGACCGACCATGATTGGACCGATAATATCAAAGGCACTTTTGTATTTAAATTTTTTGTCTGACATTACGCTTCTTTTTTCACTCCTAATACACAAAGTCCGCATAGTAGACTGGCTACTGCCATAAAGCCGAATGCTAACGTAAATGAACCACCTGCAGCTTTAATCAGTTGTCCTAAAATCATCGGTGCTAAGAATCCGCCTAAGGTTCCACCAGTGTTGATGATACCGATAGAAGAACCAATGATCGATGGATCCATGATTTTGTGTGGCCATGTGAAGATCGCTGTAAAGGCACTAACTGAAACCATACTTACTGCAATTAGACAGATCATTGATAATACTAAATTATTTGAAGCGACAAACGCTGCCACTAGAATCGCTGCTAAGACTGTAGCACTAAGAATAAACATGCGTTCTTTTCCTAAAAATAGCTTAGATAATAACGCCCCTGCAAACATCGTTGCTGCTGTTTGGAAGATGGCATTCACTGCAAGTAAGTAACCAATCGTTTTAATATCTAGTGTAAATTTTTGTGCTAAGAAACTTGGCAACCAAGACATATTTCCATACAGTAGGAAGTTCAACAACAACATCGCAACAAACAATACTAAGACATTGCGATTTGTGATAACTTGACTAAATTTGATTGCCGGCTTATTGCCTTTTCCAGCATTGGTACTAACAGCTTTATTCGGTACAAAAATTGCGACAAGTACCAACGCTACTGCAAACATTGTCCCCAATGCTAAATACCCATAACGCCAATTGGCATTGATCAAGTTCGTTCCTAAGGTAAAGGCTAAAATTCCACCAATCCCAGATGTTGAAAGAATCAATGATTGAATAAACGTTCTGCGTTCTTGTGGAAAATTATCGGCAATCGATTTTGAACAACTAGGTGGATAACCACCGTGCCCAAGACCCGCAAAAAAGCGAATGACCATGAATAACATCAAACTACTAACGGCCCCAAATGCGAATGAAAAAATTGAAATAATTGCAAGTGACAACATTAATACTTTTTTGGCACCAATTTTATCTGCTAACCAACCACCAGGTATTTGCATTAGTGAATAGCCTAGGAAGAAGAATGACATGATCATACCCGTTTGTCCGGCATCCAAATTAAACTCTTTAGCCATTGGTAAAACAGCTGTAGAAATCATACTCTTATCCATGTAAATCATCGAGTACCCAGCCATTAGTGCAAAGATCAACCCAGCACTACTTTTGTTCGTTACTGTTTTTTCAACTTGTGTTTCCATTTTATTCCTCCAATGTTCAAATATAAGAAAACGTTTTCCATGAATTCATTATACGAAACAATTCACAAACAGAAATTACTTTACTTGCTTGATACAGTATCAATATTTTTAATTTTAGAAAAAAGAGAGAAGAAAGAGCAAAAAAAGACTAGGTCTTTTTTGCTCTTTCTTCTGCTCATCTTCAAGTGACTTACTTTCTTTTAACCTCTCCAGAACGCCGCTCTTTGATTTCATGCTCTTCAGAGAGGTTCTTTTGTTGTTGAGCAACATCATAAACTCTTGTGCTCGGATCTTGATTAATACCGCCAGTTCCAGTATTTACCATTTTCCCCCAGCCTTTTTTGGTCGTTACTTGACCATTCGCACGCAATCGTTCATTTTTTTGCCGAATTTTCTGATGCTTTTTTCTTCGTCGATCATCCAAAAAATCTGATATTTGGTCTACTATCTTCAAAATGCTCTCCTCCCTTGTTTGGCCTATTTAATACAACGGTTGAAATAAATACAACTGACAAGCATTCAACGTCAATGTCGTTTCTAACTCATACCCAAATGAATCAATCAATTCTTTTTTTAACTCAAATTTTGGCACGATTTTCTGTTCGAGATATTTCTGTAACTCATGATCCAACTCCGCTTGTCCACCAATTCTGATCCAATCATTGTAGATTCCACCATGATCTTTATCTAATACATATTCTCGAATCAAATAGTTTCCTACTGGCAGATCTCTCAGATGAATCTTTACTTTTTTGGTCTGATACTGAACTTGAAAAGTATCCACTGAATACAATGGATCTAGGTAACTAGAGTTATACAGCAACAATTGATACTGTCCTTGATTACGGGTCAATAGATAACCGTCACCACTAGCAACCAGCTCACCTTTTAAATGATTCAAAAATCGTAGTGAAAAAAATAATGGACGCCGCAGCTCTTCATATAGAAAAACAGACAGACTGCTATCTTCTCTGGTGTAAGTTTGCCGCTCTTTGACTTTGATATTTAGCCAAAAAGCAATTCCTGTCACTTCTTTAGACAATTCAATAATTGATTCTAAAATCAATGCTGAACGAAAAAAAGTACCCGAAAAAGTATTGCCTTCCCCAACCAACGTATTCCAGTCAGTTAAAAATAATTCTGGCTCCCACTCTGAATGAACCGTTTCTTGTCCAGTTTGACTTGCAGTAATAACTGATTTCACTCTATTCAAGATTGCTTGCTGATACTCCTTAAAACGTAACGCATGTTGATCTTTGATTGAAGCTGATGCATAGGGGTCTGCATGAAAACTAATGAAATCCGGCAAACAGCGTTGTGATTCTTGCTCCTGAATAAAGGCTTGATACTGTTGATACTCTTTTTCATCTAGCGATCGTAAGGACATCAAGCCCATTTTACAACCTTGTACCAACTGCTTCAACTTACGGTAAAAATAATGATATCCCCAGCGACTTCCCTCGCTCCAAACACTATTGACTTTTGGCAAGGACCATTGAATATACCATTGTTCTACTTCATCTTTACCATAGCGATTTAGAAAATGACGAATAATTTTCAATTGCTTATCACACCATAACTGTACATCTGCTTTTTCAGTATAGTTTTCAGGTAAATACAATTGAATCATTGGTTTTAACTGAATTTTCACTAAAAAATCAACCCATTGATTATTTAAAATATACTCTGATACTAATAAAACATCATTTTCAAAATTGGTTTCTTCGCAAAAACCTTCAAATTGAACTAAATCAAACGCTAAATCTTTTTGCAAAATACACAATTCCCGTTGCACACCATTGGCTAAACCTTCACCTGCAGGGCCGATCTTGATAATTTTTTTATTGCTGTGATAATTTGGCTGCACCTCTTTAGGTAAAGCTAACTGCAAACGTTGCTCAATCGCAGCATTTTCATCTTCAATATCCTGCTCTACCAAATATCTTGCTAATTCTTGTAAAGCCGCAGCTCCAGTTATTTCTTGATAATCTGCCGCTTCTCCCCCTCGCTCGTTTTGATCATTTGCAAGAGCATATTTTTTTCGATAATTTGCAGGTGTCAATCCGTATTGCTTTTTAAAGACTTGATGAAATGTCTTAGCATTAGAAAAACCACTATTCAACGCTACTTTGATTACCGATTGTGCTGTTAAAACTAATGCTTCAGCAGCATGCATCAACCGAATTTGATTTAGATATTCAGTAAAATTGACCCCAACTTGTTTTTTAAACGAACGGGATAAATGATAGTAAGAGATCCCACTCGTTTCTGCTAATGACTCTAGAGAAATCGGCTGGTCATAATTCTTTTGAATCTGCTCCAATAATTGATTCATCCGATCATCTGCTAAGTCTTCTGTAATTTGTGGGGTTGGAAATCGCTCTTTTTTAAAATTTTTAACTAATAGTGACAAGACTGTAAAGAAATGCTGATAGATCTCCAGCTCAGTTTCTTCATTTTGTTTAAAATATGCCGCCATTAAATGTGCCAGTGCTGCACGTAATTGTTGAAATTTTTCAGAACTCTCTGCTTCTGAACCTATTGTCGAACACTCAATAAACGGCAACCAGTTTTCTTTAAATTGCGGTGTAATTGGTTTTTTAGCAATCCGCAACGATAACAACAAATTCTTATCCGTGCTTTTAACTTGAAACTGCTGGCGCGGATTGATGACAAATAGATCATCTTGATTCAACTGATATTCTTTTTCCCCTACTGTGACCACCATACTGCCATTAAGCATTAAGAACAACGTTAAATAATCGCTTATTTGGGGTGGTGCGTAGCTGACTTTCATCAATGCTAAGTGAAAGGGAAATTGTTTCGATTCTCCCATAAATGTGACCTTCCTTACTGTAAAAGCAGAACGGGCTAGCCTATCCAGCTAGACTAATTCCTACTGTGTTTGTTTAACAAAATATATCATCAAATCAATGTTAAAACAAGTTGTCTTTCGGACGGAAAATTGTCATACTATGGGTAATTTAAAAATAATCGGTTAATATGATTGGAGGAAAAAATGAAAACAAGTCAAGGCGATGTCTTTAGACGCAGAGAGAATATAATTGAACAGTTGCTACAAGAACAACAGTTAACAGTGAAGGAATTGGCCACACTTTTTAACGTTTCGGCTGTAACCATTCGACGTGATCTGCTCTTTTTAGAAAAGAAAAAAATGATTGAACGCTTTTACGGCGGCGTAAAATTAATTCAAACGCCCCTGTCCGTACAGAGGATTTCACAAGAACAAGTCCCCTTTCCAGTCACTGCTTTCGTAGATGCGCTCACCGTTTCTTTACCGATACAAGCTCAGATTTTTGTTGGAGCAGGACTTTTTTCTACAGAGATCATCCAAGCATTAGCCTTTCTTGATATTAGTATTTTAACAAATGATGCTGCTGCCCTTACTATTGAGCATCCGCAGAAAAAAGCCCTCATTTCCATTTGTGGTGGAGAGTTGGAACGTGAGTCTCACGCACTTGTAGGTGATTTTGCGACCCATTCCTTTCATAAAGTCCAAGCTGATTTATGTATTATTGAGGCCTCTGGGTTCAACTCTCATGAAGTGACAACAAAAAATTTGAGTGAATCTTTTATTTATCGCACCATGCTTCAACATACGAAAGGTCCAAAAATTGTTTACACCTCAGCCGCCAATCTAGAAACAGTCAGCCAGTTTATGATCGATCGAACATTTTTATTCGATAAACTTTATACAGACGCAACAATTTCATCGGCTATTTTAAGTCAATATCAAGCTCAAGGAATCCCGATTGAAGTGTTAACTGGTTAAAAAAATTATAGCCAAAATTGATATTATGCAGTAGCTGCTATACCATCTGCATTTTTCTTCTTATATATCAATTGATAAATAGCACAGACTCATATCATATTGAGAAGAATAGCTATTTATTGAAATGCATTCTTATCTTGTGCCAAATAACTCGAAAGACATTGTTGTAAATTATATAAGTAACTGTTTAGTACATGAAACAAGCACGTTAAGCAAGGTCAATTACTTAGTCATTATTATTTTTAGTGATTTTTAATCTGATTACTAAAAATAATTTAAAAAAAGAGGAAAAAAATGAAAAAAATTTTTGGGAGTATGATTTTAGCGGTAGCAGTAACTAGCCTTTTCGTATATCGTGCTTGAAATTTATAAACTATTCCCCTGAGTTAAATACAAAGAAAACTATTATAACAACTACTTTTAACATGCTTCTAATAAAAGGATTAATAATTTTTTCCAATGAGATGAAGGCTAAATACCCAATAGTAATACAATAGCTGATATACAAGTTCCAATAACAATTCACATAGTGGCACCCCACAAATTTTTTACTTACGTTATACTATATCAAAAGATCAGTATCTTTTTACTCAAAATCTAAAAATTGGACTTAATATCATAGTAATCAATCAAAAATGACTATTTTCAAGAATTTTCCAATTAACTACTGCCGATTCAACGTATTTTTGTCAAATACTCATCAGTAACATACACATATATTAGAAAAAGTGGTCTCGCTACATCCAAGTAAGATCACTTTTAACTACTCACTGATTTGGCACACAAATAGTCACTTTACACCTCATCTAGAAACAACCGTTTTTGATATAGGCTCATTTTAAAAAAACTGACACACTTTTTTACGTCAGCTCAATTTTTGTTCAAATTATGGTTGTAACTTTTGATACTCTAATATCCTGATTATTGTTGCCTGATTATATTCAATCGATACTTCTAAGGTTTTATATCTTTTTAATTGGAAATTTAAATCCACTCATATTTTATACAAATGAGAATATAATTTTTTCTAATAGCTTTTTGATAGAAAGACAACTAAACAGAGATCCACTTTTAATGTTCTTGAGTAATTTTTTAATAGTTACCTACCCATATAAAAAGAGAGCAATCATCATTTGATTGCTCTCTACTATCATTGTGCCTATCTAAAAAATAGGTATTGATTATTGTCTTCTCTATCTATTTTGCTGACGTTGATTTATTCTATACCTATATCCACTTACCTGATTGTTTCTTTCCTATAGAAAAAAACTAGAAGCAATGAACTTGATAATAATATGCCTACTATAATTAGGAGACGGTTCTCTTTCTCACCCGTTTTCGGTAACATTTTTTGGTTACTTGTTTCATTTTTCTTTGGTAATTGATCATTATCCGAAGGGCCTGTGGTATTGTTTGTTTCTTTCTTATTTTCCTTATAAACATAATTGATGGTTTGTTCTTCTTCAGTAAATGTACCTGTCGGATTGCCTTGCACTTCTTTAAAGGTGTAATCCGCAATTATTTTTTGTTCTGTTGTATAACTTTCCCCAATATTTCCAGTAAAGACTGCATTTTCAGAGATAGGGTTCCCACTTTCGTCGACATATCTGGTTGTAACGGTTCCTCCAGCTACTGAATTCTTCG
>DWQL01000824.1:0-13280 GCA_018231265.1 Noctuana haematospila | reverse complement strand
GGTCCAACCAGCCTTCGTTACAATCGTGCCACACGTCCATTCCAATAATTTCTATCGCAAATGTTAAAGTAAAGGTACTCCTTTGAAACTCTGAAAGATCACCATTTGCCTTGCCTGCAGTTTTGCTCATAACTTTATAATAACTTGATTATTTAATAGTTTAAAGGTTTAAAGAGCATGAAAATGTCTAATCATTTTTATGTCAATTCTGACGGCTTAAAACTAATGAGGCTGATAGCTCTGAGGCTATATATCCTAGGCTTTAAAGTAGGTAAAAGTATTTAAAGTAAAAGGTGTACTGTACAATTTTGTTTAAATGTATTGGTAGCTGCAATATATTTGTGGTCCCCGACAATGAAAAGGAGACAATATGCGGGTTAGTTAACAAATAACGTTTGGGTGAAAACTCTGTTTGATATCCGTTTGAGTTGGTTTGATTGGGTAGAACCGGAGTGCGGGACGGTGTATTTTGAAAATATTGCAAAATGGATGTAGTGGCACAATTTCAGACTCACTTCCGAGCTTCGGTAGGCACGTTAAGCCATCGGTCAATAACAGTTGTGGGCCTTTGGGCGTTGTCACATCCGTATTTTCAACAATCCACATAATCCACATTGGAGCAACGTGGTGGAATATGCTCCACACCTTTCCCATAAAAAGGGTAGGCAGCAGATTAGAGTGCTTACCCAATGGAAAATTAGTTTTTAAATTTTCTTATAGATTTGTCATTATCATTAAATAAGTACGTAAAATAATATTTCGTCACTTAGGTACATCTGTTTAGAATAACTACTTGTTGACCACCACTTCACATCACTAAATACAGTAGGTACAGTAGGTACAACTTAGCCAAAAATATTTTGCATATTCATATATGAGTATGTCTGTTATCTATCTGCAACGCCAAAAAAAAGATTAGAACTGGCGGACTAGCGGTAATAAACATATCTTTCTTCTGGCATGGCATCTTCAAGTGGTAGCTGCGATTTATGGATATCTGCGACCAAATTGAAGTGGTCTTAGATTTAGATAGATTGTGTCATGGGTCGTTAATTGCATTAGCCTCATTGACCTTTGACCTTTGGGGCATAAGGGTTACTATTCAAGTGCCATACGGGTTAATAGTATCTATCTATACTATCTATCTCCTATCACATCTCAAACCATTACGGATATGATTTTTTTTCCGTTTTACTAAAGATGAAACCTATATTGTTCAAGTAATAACGTCTGTATTATTTTTACTACAGCATGAAAAAACATGGCCACATCATCTCATAGGGGATGGTTATATTGGGTATCTATATTTAGTGGTAGCTGACTGCTTCTATACTCTACACCGTTGAAATAGACTAAATAAACCGTGCCTTACTGTATTATTTATGGTATAATAAATATAAGTACCTAATCGTCTACGATGCGGCTTGGGTACAAAATCAGAGGTGAATATTCATTGGTGCCAGTTGTTTCAGGCCACCTGGTTGTGTCGGAGGCAGTTTTCTTTATTTCTGCTGTTAGAATCAGAAACACTACATAATATTTATAATGGCTTCATACTGTTTGAAACAACCGACTTTAATCTACAGTCTGTGAGTATGAAGTTTAGTTATATAACCAATATTTTAACTTAAAAGGATTAGACTTTTTTTATAGTAATGTGTTCCGGAATCAGAAAGAAAGATAACTTACACAAAATCCTATTTTTCTATTCAATACATAATATCTTGGACATTATGTCAGATTTTGTTTACTACGTTTATTACTTCCGTTTGAAGTTAATTTTAGTTGGGTTAAAATTATTTTATAGGTAGTACAAGTTTTATAAACATCTGTATTAACTTTCACAACAAATTTTACAAACACAGTCGAAAATGTCGTATGTTGTTATATGGTTTCAGAATGCAATGTGCCAGGACAATAAAACCACCACCTCTCCCGTTGATCAGTGGTATGTATGTCCTCAAGAGGCAACTCCATAGTAACACGATAGATCCAATTGATCAGGTGCATTTGATAAAGTTCGCTAAAGACTGGTGGAACCCGGAAGGGCCCATCAAACCTTTGCACTCTTTTAACGTCATTCGGTAAGTAAAATTTAATATCTTCTATTATTTAATATCTACAACGTAGCAATTAATAATTAAAGCTTTAAGCAAATAAAGATCTTTAAATGATAATCTTAATTTTCTTGAAGTTTTAAAGGTCATCGTTTCATGGTCCTATATTCTTTTACGAGTACTTATTCAAATTATTTCAAATTTCTATTTCGCCCTGGGTAGGTCATCTTTAACTATAATATAATAATTATGTTCTATTTTAGTTATAAACTAAAACATCAAATTTATAAAATATAAACAGAACAATTTTTAGCAATGCAAGTTGTTTTTCAGGGTTCCGCTTATCCGAGATAGTTTAATTACATTGACTCCTGATACACCCCAGTCTACCTGTTTACGTGGCAAAAAAATATTAGAAGTTGGATGTGGACCGGGATTATTGTCTGAGGTAAAGTATGAATCTACAAATTTTCTGAAGGATCTGTTCTCTGTATCTTATGTTATGGGTAACATTACTATAAATAAATAAAATATTAATAATCCTTAATTATTTATCAAGGATTTAGCAAAACTTGGGGCAGAAATTACTGGTATCGATACCTGCAAGGAATTACTGGACGCTGCTGTTGAACACTCTAAATTAAATACCAATTTGACCAACAAACCTACATATATCTATACTGCTATCGAGGTAAAGCATTCCTTTATTCAAATTATTCAAACACTATCCGTTGAAACAAATTACAAATTAACCTTAAATGGAAACGAAAAACTTCATTTTTCAGGACCATATCAAAAACCACAGTGATGAATATGATGCAGTAGTAGCTTCTGAAGTTATTGAGCACGTAAATCATACAGAAAGAGAATTTTTTATTCAATCTTGCGTAAAAGCTTTGAAACCTGGTGGCAAAATTATATTCACTACTCCAAACAGGACTCGGATGTCACAACTCCTAGGGATATACTTCGTGGAAGGGTTCGGTATTGTACCCAAAGGGACACATCAATATCATAAATTCAGCACTCAAGATGAACTTAAGTACTGGTTGGAACTAAGTAAGTATGTTTTGATACCTAATTACTAGGTGTTGAACCCCAGGAGGGTACCCTAAATGCACAGCACAAAGCGTGAGACTAGTAAGGTAGTAGACGAAGAAATTTAACCTGCCACTAATTTCTTAAAGGGTGTGCTGGTAGAGAATAGCACTAGACACTAAGATCGTCTTGTAAACTTTTGTAAGCAGGTATATTATTTCGGAATTCGTGTTTGGTTATTTTTATTTAGATTTAAGACTTAAATATTTAGTAATGATTACGAGTTTTAATTTAATTATAATGTAAGTAATTCGATTCGGAGGTATGAATGATGCTGGCATATTTTAATAACGTTTTAATCGACGTCTGATGTTATTTTAGGAATTTTACTTGAGGCTTGACGTTTATGTCTGTGAACAAATAGGCTCAAAAGTTAGGATTAATTTAAAAAATTAAATGAAAAATGTATTAATTAATTATTTTCAGATGATTGCCGTGTGGACCTGACGCACGGATACGCCTACTATTTCTGGTCACATACATGGAAATGGATTAAGTGGCAGTCCCTCGCATATGCTATACGTGCCGTGAAGCTAGACAAAAAGACATAAACATTTTGATAATAAAATATTTATGTATTGATGAAACTGGTAGTGTAAAAATAAAGTATAATAATAGATCTTTATCAATGTTAAATATATATATAAAATATATAACTATAAATCAATTTCGAAATACAATAGATACCTACTATGTTTTTAGACATAATATATTAATTATAATAGAAGATTGAATATAACGAACAAAGTAAAGTTCTAAACATTGAAACAGCGTTTTGATTGACAGCGGCTCCTACGCACATAAATATTTATTACGGGGTTATTTGTAAGATTTTGTTAGTTGTACTCATGTTAACTTACTTTATTTCGCTTATTTGCGCTACGTGGTTGTGTCAGACATCTTTGTTGCATGCCGTTTTATTTAATTTCAATAAAATCTCTATAAGTCGATACAACGATGGTAAGGTTTTATTTGAGGCAAAAAAATATAATATTATTATCTAACAATATGTAAGTATTTAATTAAAAATTGTTTATTAATACCTATTTCACTTTACCTATTTTACATTTAACTCAAAAACATTATTGACTAATTTTATTTTCAAATTTCAAGTTTCATTTACTTATTTTAATTACATTAGGTAGATTCTGTTTCCTGATTCCTAGATTTCTGTTTTAATTAACCGACTATTCTAAACTCATTAATCCGCCGTTTTGTTTTAGACGCCATCTTAGATTTTCTATTGTTTTCTATGGTTCCTTGGCATTCATACAAAGATAACATGTTTACAGCGCTACGGTTACTTCTAGGACTAAAGGTTACAGCTTTAGTTCAAAATGTGTCGAAATACATCTAAATAAGAGCACTATAGATGCAGTCGACCTGAAGCACCTATCCAAACTAGCAGCCAAGTGGTGGGACCCTGAAGGGCCCATGAAACCGCTGCATTCTTTCAACATAATTCGGTTAGTACCTATGGTGTCTTATTTAGCTACTTTCCATCTATCCATTTATCCACTATAGTCGTAATCATTTCTTCAAGTTCTGTGCTCTCTGAACAAGCGCAGCGGTTTCTCACTATCGTCTTTAAGTCATCTATTCTACCAAAACTACTAATATAAAGGCCTCTATTTCCAGTGTACCATTAATACGTGACAGCTTAGTCATTACGACTTCTAATGCACCCCAGTCGACGTGCCTCCTCGGCAAGAAAATATTGGATGTGGGTTGTGGAACAGGAATACTGACGGAGGTTAGTTTCTTCAACAAAATAAGTAAAGAAGGGAATTAGTATAAAAGTAGCACTACTGCTTCACTGCTACACCCACTTCTACCGTAAAATCGTTAATAATATGTTTAAGACTAAGTAACGCCGTGGGTGCCGAGACAGAAGTGTTGCGACACAATGTGAAACCATATTAACCATAATACTATTTAATCTGTGGATAGGCCACAATCTTTGCGGTCTTCGCCTCAGTAACGCATCTGTGTGACGTACCTATGTGACGTAACTCTGCGAGCGCATACGTAGTTTATCCACCTATATTATTATAATAAGTAAACTCTTGAATACTTTATTGTGTTTCATATACCTGCTCTTGGGTGCGCATTTACTATTTTTAACCAACTCCAAAAAAAAGGAGGAAGTATCCAAGCGTGAATCCGTTCACGTTTGGATGATTTTTTTTATTCATAGGACATAGTCAAATAAATAATTTATTAATATTACTCAATTACTTTCGAGGATTTATCGAAACTTGGCGCAGTAATAACGGGAATAGATCCCAGTAAAGAACTAGTGGACGTTGCTATTGAACACTCTACTCATAATACGAGGTTAATCAACAAACCTATGTACATAACCACTACTATAGAGGTAAGGAAATATCTATTTTAGTCCATATATTTGTATGTGTAATGAATGGAAGAGTCCGAAAAAGGTCAATTAATTTGTTTTTATTTTCTCGATAAAAAAAATCCTTCTTAAACTATGAATAATGATTTGTTCATTTCAATATTTAGTCGATGTTGTGTCGTGTTTCATTATTATGACATTTTTAGGAAGGTTAAACGAAAAATAAATTTATAAATAGATTTTCTGCTGTTAACACCATTTTCGTCTGCAAATAAAAATTCTATAGATTAGAAGAGTTAGAAGTAATGTTTATCAGTCTCAGTAATAGAAAAATCATTTGTTGGTGAAATTTGTTTTATTATAGTTTCACCTAAGTACAGACTGTATGAAGGAAAGATTAGGAACACGATTCTGAAAGCCACTATTAAAGGTATTTTAAAACTTCCCTGTTAACTGTAACATACAATTACCTACTCTTAACCATGCACCAAAGATGCCTACATCACACAAAAACATTACGCAGCAAAAAAAAAGATTTTATTGATAAATATAGAATAGTCTGGAATATTAATATACCTATGTCTGGAAGAGATATACTTATCTCTTCATAGGTAGGTTACATACATAGGTACATCCTTGTTAATCAACTTTATAAGTTGTGACACGCGGCTTATTATATTTCAGGAACATATTAAGGAACATAGTAATGAATACGACGCGGTTGTCGCTTCCGAAGTTATAGAGCACATAAACCACACTCAAAGAGAGTTCTTTATTGAATCCTGCATAAAAGCGCTAAAACCTGGTGGCAAAATTATAATTAGTACGCCAAACAGAACTCGGTTATCCCAATTTTTTGGAATATTCTTAGCTGATGGACTTAACATTATACCAAAAGGAACTCACCAGTACCACAAGTTTTCCACTCAAGAGGAGCTCAGGTATTGGCTGGAATTAAGTAAGTTTGCAATTTTTTCTACTCGAGTTCGTGTAGTTGTTAAGATGTTAGAAAGAATAGGTACCTACTCGTATAGTAAATGTCTTGCACTACCTACCTATAGTTTTAATAAATTTTAGAATTTTATTTTAGACTTCTAATCATGTCAGTACACATTTAAGCTTCAAATTGGTACAAACTAACTACTATTATTTTACTCAAATATAAGAGAGAAGAGAAGTACCCGTACTGAAATTTAAGCGTTCGGAAATACATAATAATAATTACTATGTATTTGCTTAGGTACTAACTAATAGGTACTACTCGTACTGACTACACAAATTACAAAATAATGAAACACAAAAAAAATTGCATTGCTTTCTATTTCAGATGATTGTCATGTGGACCTGACTCAAGGCTATTTATATCATTTCTGGTCAAATAAATGGACATGGACAAAATTGGAGGCAATCATGTACTTCATAAGGGCAGTAAAATTAGAGATACCTGCTTAATGTTAGCAAATTGATTCAATAACATGTAGGATATTTTTTGATAGGTACCTAAATAAAATAGATACCTAAAATAAATAAATGTTAATAGGTATGATAAAATTCCTGTTTTTATTTAATTTTCACCTCGTATTCCGTTTTCCATTTTATTCAGTATTTAAATATAGGTAATTATTTTAAAAAGATTTTTAAAAACAAGCTTCTATCTTGATAAATATTCTTAAAAATAACGAAAAAAGATAAGAAAGTTTAGTCTACATAACAACTAATAAAGCATATTATTATATTCAAAGTATAAACCTCAAGTTTTACTGACGTGACTACGAAAACTTAAAAAAATAGATTCTAAACATAGACTACCCGAAAATAAATAATACTACTTACTTCATAATGATTCTAAACGGTTTCCTTATAATGGTTGTGAGTCGTGTTGCGAATACAGGTTAATTCATTTATTAAATAACCCATTAATCCCTAGAGATACATCATTCGCAATTCCACCTTCAACAGTAAGTGTAGTTTTATTTTCAATACAAAAGCTTGTTTTATACTGTAAGTGTGTACACACAAATAGGAGCCGGAGCGCAACAAAACCAGTAACCATTGTGAACGTATTTAGATTGTAAGTAATTTAGAACTCTGTGTACTGCTGCTTCAACGGGATTTCATTGAAACTGCACTCGGTACCTACGGTGTAACAATAGAACTGCGATTTAATTTAAGGCAAACAACGTTCTTAAGAGAATAACTAGTTTATTTAGGGGCACAAGTGGGCGTTGTTCAGCAAAATGCCAACCTAAGTTACGTTAATCCACTAGAATTCATTGTAGGTACCTAGGTATTTGATTTTAAATACAAAATTTTATGTTGAAGGAAATATGTTAGAATTAAATTAAAGTACATACATATGTAGGTATTTTCATTTCGACTTTTTAAAAAATTAAAGTATTTGAAGTTATTTTGAATTCGATTTTCTCATATTCACAAAATGCTAGTTGCTTCCTTTTTATAACACCTTTAGTATACTATTAATAATTATGCGACCTCTTTAGAATTATATTTTTTTATGATGATGTCAGCTCCTTGCCTACTTTTCATCACCCATATATTTATTACTTATAAGCTGACGTAAGATAAATCTATGTGATCACTGAGAAACTGAGATCAATGAGATTGGTAAATTTTGAACACCTACGTGAATGTATTAAATTACTAAATTGGCTACACTGTCTGTAAATAAATAACGTCAATGTTATCTATGTTAATATTGTTAATGTCAAATAGTCAAATCAATGTCATGTCAATGTATAGTGTGACTATTGTGTTGTGTCACTGTCATTGTCATAATTCAGAAATAATTAATTAAAAACTAAAAAGCGAGCTACGCTAGTTACGCTACGCTACGAGATAAACTTTATCTATAAGCTTAAGCTATGTAATCTAAGCTTTCTATTGTTTTATTTTATTATTAATAAAAGGAGAAAGAGGTAAATAGAAAATGCATACTCTGCGAATATTGAAGCACTCTGCGCACAGACTCCACAAAGAATTACCAAAATCACCGAACGCTTAAATACTTAAATAGATCCTGACGTTTATTATAAATGCAAGTGATAGAATATGTAATGATGATAAGGTGATAACAGTACTTATTATATCAGCGTGCTTGCCGCCGCTACGTACATACTTTGTAGCTGAGTTCCATCCAGTGAGCTCTCACATCAGACGTTGTTACCAAATAATAAACGAAAAGAAAATAAGTGAATAGAAAAATACAATAAAATTTTTGGTCAAACATAAGGTATGTTCTAAACACAATTTTAACCTATGATTTTGTGTAGATTTATAAAAAACCATGAACATTTTACAGGAATATAACTTTATGGTTGTGGTTAGGTTTGCCAGAAATTTTAAAGGGTGGTGAACTTCACATGCGCTTGAGAACTTTTACAACATGCAGGTTTTGGCATGATAATTCTTTTACATTTAATTTCTTAAACGGAACAAAACTTTAAAGTCATTGGTATGCGCAACTAGGAATTTATTTATTTAATTTTTTTTTGTTACACCTTAATAAAAAAGATATAACAGAGTGAACTAAGACCAAATGGTATTAAAGTTAATTGTTGTTAAGTGCTGTACATTTATGACTGCACAATACACAAACACAATACCACTGTTATTGTAAGCAGATAATATACCTATTTGTAGGACAAAACTTAATGCTATAACTTTTATTACAGGGTATAAACTCAGAATAAAAATGGAGTTAATTCACAGGCCATTATCCATGATGCGATGTATGTTACAAAAAAACTTGTTAGTGTCTTTGAATTCTACTTCATTGTTTTATTTAAAAATTAAAAATACTGAACATTTTTTTAATCTCGTTGACTAAACTGACATTTCCTGTGCAGCCTGTTTTTGATATGTCTTAAAACAAGTACCTAACCTTGTATTGAAATTCTAAATGAAACCTATTTTAATTATTATTTATTGTATTACTTGAATAATTTACCTTATATTCTTAATATTGGTTGCAAATTGCCTAGTGTGTATGGTATGATCCTTTTATAACTATAATAAAATATATAATTATAACTAAAATAAATTTGTTTATTCCTTAATACTAAATAACTTTATATTTTCAGGTATATAAGTGTAAGCCTGAGTAGATCAAATGAAGTACTATACAATTCTTTTAACAAAAGGCAACCTTATTCGACAGTAGATCCATCAGATATCAAAAAACATGCTGAAAGTGTGAATACATGGTGGGATCCAAATGGAAAAATAAAAGCCTTGCACAGTTTTAACTTGATTCGGTAAGTTTTTTTTATGTCTTCCAACATGGATGCCTGATGTTTAACCTTTGAGGTAATGGTGAATTAGTGCTGCGTGAGACCAAAAATGTGCTGGATGTGTTGTAATAATGATATCACTTTTGATGAGTCCAATCCGCGGAGTCTAGCTCAATTAATAAATTAAATTACTGAAAAACTTGGACGTATCAAAATAATTTTTGCACTGTTATGTAATTTATCTTGATCTTGAATGTACAATACAATGTCCATAAATTTTAATTTATGTATTGTATATTCTCTGTAATATTTCAGTGTGCCTTTTATACGAGATGGATTAGTGCACTGTGAACCAGAGGAGAGGAGTGCAACACCTCTAAGTAGAAAAACAATTCTCGATGTTGGATGCGGTGGGGGAATATTGTCTGAGGTATACTGAGATTTATTATAAACTGACGTAAGATAGATTGGCAATGTGACAGAGAAAATACGCCGAAAACCATTCACGTACATTGTATTATTCTGTATTAGGCCTGTATCTTAGACGTCAGAGGTTATCATAGCTAAAACAAATCAGCACTACTTATCTTGAAACCATGCAAAACACATGCGCATTAGTGTATAAATAATAATTCTATGGTTATACAATAGTATTAAATATTACACTCTACTACAAAACATTCAAAAAGTAACATTAAGTAATTTTAAGAAAGTAAATACACAAATCCCATACGTAAACAATAATTAATAAATAAGCAATATTTAAGTAAACAATATTTGAGTTAGATGGAAGAGTGAGAGTTTAAATAAATTCAAATAAGGTCATACCTATTATAAAAATGTTGTCCAGAAAATAAATTCTGGATAAGGATTATTTATTTCAATTTGATTAAACTTCATTGATTGTATTTTTGTATACAATTTACCTTTAAGGCATTGGCGAGACTGGGAGCCAAGGTTACTGGTGTAGACGCAGGTGAAGAGCTTATTAAAATAGCACAAGAGCATTCCAAAATTGAATCAAAATTGGCAAACAACAGACCTACATACATTTGTACTACCATTGAGGTGAGACTAATAGGAAGCTAGGAAATATTTTTTGTAGAAGTCAGGTACAGTCAGTCCATTTCAATAGAATCTGTCGATCAAACAAACTGTTTAAATATCTCTTATTAGGTACTTTTACATTTATAATATTTGGTCAATTTTATGAAGTGATTAAAATATGTTTGAGCTGCATCTGTACCTTTCTAAAAATCAAAATCAACATTTCTTATTCATCATAAGTTATTGACTAAGATGAAGATAAAGAAGTATATAAAGAGTAGTATCAAAAGTACTGTCAATTAATAATTTTAAATTTAAATTTATTTATTTAATTTATTTAATTAATTAACTTCAAAGGACCTACTTAAATATTTGCTCAAAAAGTACTTGAATTAGGCAAAAAATTCGTATCTTAAACTATAATCATATTTTGAATTTGGATTTAGAGGAACTAGGTATTTTTTTAATTAGTATAAAAATAATACTTAATTTTCCTTTATTCAAGGAACATTCAGAATGCCATAAGAATCATTACGACGGTGTTGTTGCATCAGAGGTAATAGAGCACGTGAACGAAAAGGAGCTGTTTGTGAAATCCTGTGTTGAAGTATTGAAGCCTGGCGGAAGAATATTTTTCACTACACCCTCTAAGACGAGACTGTCTCAGTTTCTTGGAATATTCATGGCCGAATGGGTATTCAATATCATACCACGTGGAACACATCAGTACGAGAAATATATGACACCCACAGAACTCTCGTTTTTATTAGAAAGAAGTAAGTTGATAACTATACTTATTCATATTCACACTACGGCACTACCACAGCAGAAATAAATATATTATTATTATGCATTATATTTTCATTTTCGCAAAATGAAGGTCAGATTAGCTTTAATATTTGCAATGCAATGCAGCGCTATTGTGGACACCGGTGTTGAGTAGGTATATAATATTATATGTATTTTTCCAACACCGCCATGCCAAGAATTTTAGAGAGAGAGCATCTTATTTTTATCGTATTGAATTTGTCTTTAATATTTTTTATTATTACCTATTATTTTTATTACAGATGATTGCCACGTAGAAATTATATATGGAGTTTCATACAATCCTTTTACAGATAGGTGGAAGTTTATAAACTCGCAACAACTTTTTTTTGCAATGCAAGCTGTGAAACTAAAATAAGTGTCTTGCCAAACTTCAAGATGCCATTCTTGCATTTTTTTTTAATTTTAAGTTGTTAATACCTGAAGACGTGTTTATGAGTGAAATAAAGTTTTACATAATTAATGCCACTCTAGTTTTTTTTGTACGAATTACTACCTACGTCGATGGTTTTATGTTTTGAATAGGAAGTTAATACCTACCTATTTACCGGTGGCTACCAACCTCAACAGATAGACTATACCTAATCTTTGTTGCAAGGTAAAGTTTTATCGCAGGCAAAGATTAAATAAATAAGGAGAGTAGAAGGCCTGAAGGGATGGACAAGTATGGCTAAAAACATGACAGTTTTAAGACGATTTAAAATAATGGAAATAAGTCTACACAATAGCATAGTCTATAATTTATGGTTTTGACCATTAAACTGCTTTTACTACATACTCATAAAATATAATAATTATAATATAAACTGTCAACAAAGTCAATGTGAGATAAAGAAGTAGATAACAGTGATATCTATGAATATAATATAATAAGTAGGTACCTAACCTACTACAATGTCTACAGAGCAAAATTAACGGTTTATTTACTAAATGTTTTAAATTTTCTTTTAAGAATGTCACTGTTAAAGCTAATAAAGGCTCCTGCAAAATTGTTTAAGAAGGACGTTATTACTTTTCTTATTATACGGAGGCATGACTTAGGCGGTAAGTTTAAATGAAGTTACTCCAGTTATTTTAGTATCCATTAGAATAAACCTACTTAAATAGGTAGGTACCGCTATGCTTAAAACATTTGTTGAATCATTTTGCACTCCTAGTGATCGAAGATAAGCTCCGGTATATTGCTGTAAAACCTACAGCTTCGATATCGGTTTTGCGTCAAAAAGTTTGGCACTTACTCGATTTGCCAGACTATTGCGAAGAAGTGATAATTTTAAAAGCTGCTGACGATTGCGAAATACCCCTAACACATCTGAGGAGAGGAAATGATCCACAAAATCCTTACATATTGGAAGTTTGGTTACCAGGAAAGCATAGGACATGTGAGTAGAGAACAAGAAAATCATCACCTCTTTACCTACTTAACTTTTATTGTTTAGAGTCAGAATCAAATTTATAGTAGGTAGGTACCTACCTAATGTAACTACAAAACCTTTATGAATTTCTCATTGGCCTTTTTCACTTTTTATAATGAAAACCTTTCTTTTGATTTTCTATGTCTTACTCCAGTTTTCGAACATGTTTTTGAAAATTCTCAGTCATGTAGGTACCTAAGCGAGATAAATCTATAAAAAACTGCATTCG